>MU666647.1:158298-193046 GCA_026770625.1 Nicotiana glauca
TATATTTCTATTAGACGTCTGTAGACAATATATCTAGTTGGATAGTATGTGGCCTTGCCGACTTCCAGTTTGAGGTATATAGTTGTCTATAGCAGCCTTGTTGGCTCGCCCTACGTATGTTGTACGTATATGTACATATGCCTTTTGGGCAGGTTTCCTTCATGTATATTATTCTCGTAATTCAGCAGATGTTATTCAGGTTTATATCTTAGATGCATGCTTAGGGGTGTTTGACAGGCAGGACTCGGGCACGCGTCATGGCCCATCGGTTTGGGTCGTGACAAAAGTACTATCTTTTTTAATTGTTCACATATTCCATGCCTATTTAGCATTTCTATATTTTATTATTCGCCCATAGTAAGTGTCGATGTCGACCCCTCGCTACTACTTCTTCGAGGTTAGACTGGATCTTTACTGGGTACATATTGTTTATGGACTCATGCAATACTTCTGCACTAACCGTGCAGGATCTGAGGTAGATGTATCTGGTGTCCATTCAAGCACGCACCTCCGTTACTCCGAGGCTTCTTGGTGAGCTGCTTTCTGAGCCCTCTCTGCAGCACCAGGAGTCTCTCTTTTGTATTTACTTTCTATCTACTCTACTTCAGACAGTAGTTTAGTATTTTTTTTATTCTACTAGTTGATCGTACACTTATGACACCGGGTCTTGGAGGCAGACTAGTAGATATTTAATAGTTTTTGGGTAATATGTCACCGTGCTTGTTCCTTTATGAGCTTACGCTTACTTTATTAAATTTTTCACTTCTTATTTACTTAATAAATATAAATCAACTACTTTAAAATTATTTAAAAGAATATATACATGGCTAATACACCGTTTGCTTTCCTAGCGGCGACGTTAGATGTCATCACGACCTACAAAAGAAATTGGGTCATGACAAGTCCATAATGTACACATTTATCCTTAAATGCATTTAATCTAGCGCTTCTATTATTTCCTTGAATTACACCAACAACTCTTCTAACTAAAGAGGTCTCATTTCTAAATTCAAAGTCACTCTTAACAATTAAATTATAAATATGACTTCCACACGTCACATGAAATATTTCATGAAGTGTTGGGTGTAAATACAATTTTAATAGTAAAATAGCAGCATTGTTGTTAGAAGCATTATCGAATGGCATACACAAAACTTTTTCTTCAAGATGTAAAAGATACCAACTACATGGATAATATTACTTATAAATGTACCAGTATGACTTTGATCTTCATTATATTTAAAAGCGATAATATATTTTTGCATACAAAAATTATCATCTATCTAATGGCATGTAACAGTCAAGTAATCATTTCTATTAACAGCACGACCAATATTAGAAGTAAGAGAAGCTCTAAAAGAAAGACTAGCAAACAAATAACGGATATATATATATATATATATATATATATATATATATATATATATATATATATATATATATATATATATATATAGCCTAAACATATCACCTCTATAGTACTTCTAGGAATACCTTTAAACAAAAGGTTATAAATTCTTTAAATATAAGTAACAAGATATGGTGAAGCACCAAACTAAAAGGTATACAATCTGAAACAATCATTTTAGCTAATTCTTCCTGATCTTTCAATAAATCATATTTACCTATTAAACCGCCACTTCCCGGGTTAAGGTTTTGTTGACCAGATTCTTCAGCACCAACCCATGCAATATGGTGCTTATCTACCATGTGCCTATGAAGTGACTCGTTCCCTCTTGCTTACCTCCGATTTCATGTTTATAAATTTTCTTACAAATAGTACATCTTACATAATTTTTATCGTCTTTAAGTCTTTCAAAAAATTACCAACACTTACTTCTTAATCTTCGATTCTTTTTAGTAGGGAGGGGAGGCCTACCTGTAATACCACGATCACCACCCCTAATATTTTGAATAGCAATACTAGGTGTAGGTGCTAGTGTTTCAAGATTATCGGGTGAATGAATATCATCTAACTTATCATCTATACCATAATCTTTTTGAAGTTGCTCATAATCTACATTTAAATTTTCATGTGAACTTTCATTAACATGTGTAAAGCTACTAAGAACCAGTACCACCTCTTGATTTTGTAGTATTTTTACTCTTACTAGTACAACCCTTACAGGTACAGGATTTTTTGGCTGCTCTAAATATGTCCATTATGTAAATTAAATTTTTTAAAAATTAAATTAATAATTCTAAATAATAATATAAAAATAAACGCCAAAGAAGAGAAAGAGATGGAACGAGTGTACCGGGAGTCTGGATGCCACATTAAATTTGATATCACACTTTAATTAATATTTGATGATATTGATATCACATTTCACTTGATAATCGTGATTTTTTAGTGGCTACCGTAAATAATTGATAAAACATGAAATAATAATTAATTGAGAACTTGAGAGCAATAAGCAATTCAATAATCAAGAGGGAATTGAGAGAGAATTAGCGTAGAAGAAGAGAGCAAGTTGTGAGAAAAAATAAAAAAGATGGGAGGCTATTTATAGTTTTCAAAAGGTTAAAAATATAATTTATCAATTATTAGGTGTGGGGGCTATTTTTATAAAGGAGTAGGCCGAAATGGCTAAAATTGCAAAATGGTCGCTGCCCAACAGTCATTTTTGAATTTGACCGTTGGCAACGGTAAAAAAAAAATACCCAACAGTAAACGAGTTGGAACCGGGTAAAAACCCGTGAACGGGTTACCAGGCTAGCCGGGTTCCGGTGCACCGATAGTAAAAAATGACCCGACCCTATCCGGCACAACCCCTCTACCCTAGCCAACCCGTCCCATCCCTTACCAGACCAGGCTGAACCGGGTCGAACCGGGTCAAACCGGATTGTTAGTGGGTTGGTCCAGCCCGTTTAACACCCTTGATTTCTTCTCATCTATCTGGTACCTGTGCTGGTGTAGGGGCTTTTGCACCTTGCTAGAAGCGATTTCACATGACACCGTTTTGTCGAATTTTTTTATATATGTAGTATGTATAAATAATAAATAAAATCAAAGATTTGATATAAATATAAAAAATGACAACACTTGCCGTACAATTATTTATTCATTTGTTCACTTCTTCAAATATTGACATCGCTTATGAAAATTGCTACATACGCCACCGTGCTGGTGGGAGGCCCATGAAATCAGTCGACCTGTGCATAAACTTGGCCGAACATCGTAGTTATTATTTTTTTAAAAGGTCTATAGGTGCATGCAAATTCTACTAGTATAGAATTCGCAGCACTTTCATAAATAAATGGTGTCACTACCTTCGTTTTTCCAGATCACGACTGGCTAGGGGGGCCTGGTAAAATCACGTAGTAATAGATGGACCTCATGCCATTGCCATAATCGACCATCAATACGTGAAATGAAATTATGAACTGTCACCTGAGTTTAATTTGGTGCCCCTTCAGATTGATCGTTTTCAATCTTCTCACTTTTCAACTCCTGCCATTATTCCCTCAGATAGGCCAAAAATAATAACAACAGAGATCCTGAAATCATTAGAAAGTGATCTCCTATATTTTCCACTTATTTAAGTCAAATGCCATGAAAACCACAAACTTCCCCCTTTGCTTTCACATTCTTTCCCTCACTTCTTGTTGTCCCTTCACTAATTCCATATGCATGCTTTCTTAAATTCAATTTTGACCTCTGCTTTTCTTCCAGCATTCATAATGATTTCTAATCTGATAACTAATCACCTTTTTTTCTTTTCATTTCTCTGTGCTTGGCTATATTCAAGTCACCCCTCCTATCACAAATCATTCGACTGTTGACTTTATGTCGTAAAAATTGAAACTTTGATCTGAAAGAGGGTCCTGGACACCATGCTGATCAATCTAGAAACAAACTTTTGACCATTCAAAACTTAATCCACTCCAATATACTTGACAATGTTGTCACATGTTCAAATCAGGAATCTAATAAGATCATTGATTTAGCTAAAAAATGTTTACTGTATAAAATAATTCATGTCTTGACTACTTATCTTTTTCACTATAATGAATCTGGAATTAGATGTAGTTGATTGATATGTTTTGTGCAATTAATCAACTTTAAACAATAGACTATTGTTGTTATTAGTGGTGGCAAAATACTTAAAAGAAAACATTTAACCATTAAAAAAAGGATTGAATAATAAACTTTTTAAAAGCGGTCTAATATGGATAAGAACGAAAATGGATAACCAATGGATAACTAATAAGTTTATCTTTTACATTTGTAAAACCTCAAATTAGGGGATTCTCAAGTTTAACTAACTAAGAATTCTCCCAAAAGTGATCATATTTAAAAAGCCATGGATATGCATATTATCTGCCGGTTAATTAAACCGTTTTTTATCCGTATTATTTATGGATCGGGTTGGACAATTTATCCGTTTTTACATTGTTCATATCCGACCCGACTCGCCCATTTGGCACCCCTAGTTGTTATATTAACACCGATTCTCACCAGAAAGGATGGTGTTATATTTTCTTTAGGATGAGTACTCCACTTTCAGGTCAGCGATTAAAATGAGTTGAAAAAAGACTTGTGCAAAGCTGTACATGTAAATATGGATAAATACACTTCAGCTGCTATTATTAATATTAACCCTGCAGTACAACAGTATATGAACAAATGCTTCCCAGCTACTATCATTCTAAGACATAATACGACAGGTACATTCCCAAATGCATCACTTAAAATGCAGGAAAAGGACACAATCAAATGGAAATACAAAGCTTTAGGCATATCAAACTAGTTTAATTATAGCAAGTCAATGTCTCTTAGTCGTTAGAAGTTGATGTCCGAGGACTCATTCCCAAATTGGATGGCTTTGGCTCTCCATTCCTCGGACTGAAAGGCCCTCTTCCGCCAGAAAGGGGACTTCTCAGTTTGCTAATCTGTGGACTGTAAGCTTTTTCTGGAACGCGTGGGCTTTGAAGGAGCTTGGAATCTCTTATTGGAGTTGCTGTTGAACTTGTGATCTTCGGACTGTTAATGCGCTTTACCTCACCCCTGCTTCTAGTAATGATCTCATCTAAAATTTCGCCACTTCCTGCGTAGGAAGGTCTTGAACCAAATTCACCCTCCTGCATGCTTTAACATTAGTAATCAAGTCCTAAAATTCATGTAAATTCCTGAAGAGTAGGATTTACCATAGGAAGATTGAATGGAACAGCTGGTGATTCTTCATAATCTGCTGCATCTAAATCTTGAAGGTGTGCCCCTTTGAAAAACTTAGGCAGTATGTATTGTCTCACAGGAACCAAAAGCATGATCAAAAGAGGGAAAAGGAGCCCCGCGATTGGAACCCATGTAATGCCAAAGCAAGCAAACAAATATAGTGTTTGGAATATTGTAAATGTTACTATGCTCTTGAAAGGCACTGTCTCTACAAAAGTTGCATGATAATCCTCCAGAACTCTGTAAGTAAGATTCATCATTTTGTTAAGTATATTCCTTAAAGAATCAATCGGAAAGACATCTTAAAGGCATTTTTTGAAAGGGTTAATTACTTGTATCTTCTGCTTGGTGCAGTGAATAGCAGTAATATTCTTTCCCAAAATTGATTGCCCGGCAGACTGTCAATGGCCATGTAAGCAAAATATCCCCATAGCACTGAGGTTGGAATCATTCTGAGCACTGGCATCGCAGCAACACAGCCCCCTACCATAGTGGCTTGAAGCAAGTTACTGACGCGCTGTTCTTTCACTTCAACTGGCAACAAATCATCAATTTCCTTCTCTACGTCGAACACTGTTTCATCCACTGGAGCATCAATGTTTCCCATGCTTGATGCTAACTGAATTGTTGATTCTTTTAACTCCTTCAGACCCTGATAAAATAAAGGAATCAAGTTGTTATATGAGCTGTAATGAAAATACTTGGTAAAGTCAAGTAGGTAGTACTATTGACATAGTTTCAGATTATGACACTACAGATAGCAAAACTTTAAGCTCCATAAATTGGTGAAGAGGCATGTCACATACTCTAGCTGATGGCTCTTGGTAGATCAGAGGAGTTTGCATCTGCTGATAAGCTTCCTGCATATTCCCATATAATTGTCCCAAGCTTGAGTTTTTCATCATGCTTTTGCGTGCCGTGGCAACAAGTCTGTTGCGAAGCAACTGCACAAAAAGGATATCTTAGTTTGTGCAACAATTTACAGACGAGGGGAACATAACAGTCAAGTTGTCACCTTGCTGCTGCTAAATTGACATTAGAGGACTGGAAACTGAAGAACAGATGTGAAGTAGTTTCACTAAGCTGGAATTTACCTGGTGTTTAAGGGTAGCCAGACTTTTTGTATGCATTGGGGACTGTGGGATCACACCATTTGATGGAGGGATACCAACAAGGCCGCACATTAGTGTCTACAACCAAGAATCCCAAAGCGAAACATCAAGAGATATGTTAAGGAAATATATATGTGGAAGGTGAAGCAAAATGTGGAAACTAAAGCTATGTGTAGCAAAATGAATTTTTGCATACCAAGAACCCCAAAAGAAGCAAGTCGTAATGGAAAGAAGGTGGCTTTCTGAGATTGAATTCTTTCTGCTGTGCCAGTTGAGACGCCACACTGTGGTCAAAATAGTAAAGCACCGCAATCATTGTTGCAGGAATGAAAGCACCAAGTATGTAGAGAACTGGCACCTTTATCATGTCCTGCAGATGACCAGAATATCAGAGTTAGTTGCCCATAAGGCAGAAAATTAGACAGAAGGTAGTTAGAGATGAAGTAAGAATCAGAAAGGAAGAAACATTTGCCTTGATAACAGTCCAATTCTCAAAAGCACCAGGTGACCACGGATTTGGGCTGACGAGACGTCTTGGAATTCCTTCAGGAACACTTTCAGATGGTATATAGGAAACTGCTGTCCAGACCACAACCATAAGTGGAACACCATAGTCTGCAATAAGACTACGAAGCCAACCTGCAAAAACGGAAGACAAAATGTTAAGTCATCTAAGTCTAAAGTTGTCGATTGGGAACCAAATATCAGTGACAGAGTTCAGAGTTTAGTTAATAGGACTAAAAATCGTTGCTCATAAACAGAATCAGCATGATGAAATTACCTGCTCCATATCGCCATGACCTTGCTTTTCGACTTTTCAAAGCAGTTAGCAGTAGACCAAAGGAGAGAACCAAGGCAAACATTCCATTAGCAAATCTCCACGAAGGCATGAACTCTGTTAAACGAGGATTGGTTCTTTCCGGAATACGAAACTCTTCTACCAGGCCCTAATATATAAATGTAAAAACAGAACAGAAAATTATTTTTGTGATTGCAATTAGCTAAACAATAGTGCGATAACCAGAAAGGGTTAGTCGAGGTAACACGTTTTAGTGCTATTTTTTTCAAGTAATTCAAAATGCCCTCCTGATTGGATAATAAGGAGGGTAGTTGATTAAATAGTACTACTATTTCGCTTACTTTGATAGCTTGTTGCATGAAGAGCATTGCAATAAGCATGCCAAATAGTTCACCAGCCAAGCGAGTAAACCTGTTAATAATGGAGCAAGCTCCTAATATTGCCAATAAGAAGAGTAAAATTGCAGTCCAGACGCATACCCTGAAAAATCAAAATGATATTGGCTTGTTGTTTAGACTAACTGGTTATTCATGTTTAGACAAAACCAAAATAATGTGTACTTACCAACCAGTCCAAGCAAGAAAGAGACCAGGACCTAGCTCAGGTCTTTGTTTAGCAAAGTTGAACATGAATGTGTACATTATGACAGTAGGTTCTGCAACTCCTAAAATCAACAAAGGGTGACCACCAATGATGGAGTGTATAATTCCACAAATTGCAGTTGATGCTAATGTTTGAACTGCAGTTAGAGTTCCATCTGCAAATGTTGACTTTTGAGTATCAATTTTCAAATCGATGAATGAAACAGAAAAGAATTTTAAACTGCAGATCTTAGTACTTAAAAGCATTTGTTAAGCAAATTGCACCAGTCTTGCAATAACATACCAGTATTTCTCTCCAGCTGCTCGCCAAATGAAATCACTGGAATTGCCGAGGCAAAGAATATGTATGTGGTTGGTGCCAAGATCCTGAAAACCAGTAGCTTTCTTGTTTAGCTAAGATAAACCCCATCAACATATAACAAGAGTGTAATGAAATGATAGAGGGTAATTTGAAGTTTATGGGTTCTGAACTTGCCACGAATTCACAATTAAATATTCGCAATTAAATATTTATAGATACTTAATGGATTTTCAAATACAAGTATAGAGTCTAAGAAAAGTTGCTAGGTTGGACCCTATCTGTTATTCATTCTCTAGCTCCGCCCATGTGCCCAGCATTGGACATTTGGAGCATGGACAACATATAAGAGGCCCAACATTCATTAAACGAAAAATAAGGATGCGTTTGGTGTGATACCATGTGAATAAAATTGGACTTGTTCTAACTTAACCTCAAAAGTTATCTAAGAATTACCCAAAATGATATAAGGAGCCAACAATCAATTCGCTCAATCAACGTGGAATAGTATGTTTATAGATTTTATGAATTAGACATTTAGCTCAACATAGAGTTGGTTATTGGATAGTACAAGAAGTGAGTGTGGTGTACCTGAAGCCAGCTTTGATTCCACTGGTCCAATCTTGCTTGTAGCACAGCAGACGTCCCTGCAAATCATTCTTGATTCCACGAAATGGCACAAATGACTCTTCCATTTGAGCAGGTAGCAATTAAACCACTCAAATCAAGACTCTTTCTTGCCTTTCTCGTTTACCTTTTAACTTAGAGAAGTCGTTGGAGTGGTATAAGTTAACGAATTTGATGAGATTTCTGTTTTGGGAAAACAAGTGACAATGGAAGAGCTGTACTAGGGAATGGCAGCAAGTCTATAAAAAGCCATTGGTGTAGCAAAATACACCATTAATATCAGTCCAAATATTTCTGGGGAAACTTCAAAAGAACACAAAGCACGAGAACAGGAGACACCAAATAAAATCTAGCAGATAATTAAGAAACGATAAAAGAATAGAAGATTTACATAATGAGGAGGACAGTGAAAAAGAATCCAAATAGGACAGAAGAAGTTCAAAGTATAAAGAGAATATAGCTCCTCAAAAGTTGATTAGGTGTGGAAATGGTTTTAAGGGAAAGGAACAAATGGGAGCTCGCTAAGACGACAGTGCTGAAATATGCCAATATATATAGAGAGAGATACCAAAAAGGTGGAGGGGACGTAGAGAAAACTAGAAGGAAGAGAGGCGGAGGTGGGGTGAAAGAGGAAAACTGGATATTCAGATTCTTTACTGTAACTGTACAGGTTTTGGTCAGCAGTATCAGACCAAAAATGTATAGTCAAATGAAATGAGTCTCATTAATTAAATTTCCCCTTATATTCAGCTTGATCGAGTTTTCTAAATTATTAAAAAAAAAAAAAAAGGACTAGTAATTAAGTCTGAAAAACAAGTGCATCTTACACTACTTTTTAAGACAGCAAAATTTATAATTTTATGAAATATAACCCAGACATATTTCACTATCAAATGGAATATTTATCATTTGAGCGTGTTCTATAATCAAAAGGAAAATAAAATAATGAAGGTGGCTTTTAATTCACAAAAAATAAAATTAAAATAGGTAGCAATAATATTTTACGTAAAACTATAGTACCTTTTTTTTTTGGTCATAGAAAACCATAGTACATGTTTAACAGAATATGCGACTGGTATCTTGGTAGTTGACATTAATATATATGACAGCAAACCACAGGTATGTTATAGGATCAATGATAAACATTAAATATAAAGAGATGAATATACAATGCATGCGTTTTCAGCAACTTGAGATTCTGTTCTGGAAAATGAAATAGGGGTTGGGTTTTCTTGCATTTAAACCTAAGAATTATTGCCGTCATTTCTCAGCAAGTTGACTTAATTATGTTTTGGGGGAGGTTAACCTTTTTATTTACAGTAATAACAGCATCTGCCAGCTGCCTAAAGATCCTTATTTTCTTTTATCCATAAATGTACACGTTATGATTTCGTTATCTGTTTACAGTTGCTGAAATTCACGACTCAGATTCAAATGGCAACAACTGAAGCATTGAGAGTTGAGACCATGTATAAGTTGGGGTCATCCCTGAAAGAAGAACAGCAGAGTACCAATATAAGTTGAATAAAATAAACTCAATGAATCATTTTTAGAAACAATATTTATTAAAAAAGAACGAAAAATAATTGGAGAGCTTAATGTGAACGTACACCCAACAGTCCCCATTAATTGTTTGATCCGGCCCAACAATATTCTAGTAACTAGTTGACGACTTTTAGGGGGAGTTTGGCTGCTGGCTACCCTGGCAGCAAATTCTACTTCCTGAAAACCAGGTTTTTTTTTCCCCTTTCTTCTTACTCTTTCTTAAGTAATTAATTTTAGCAACATTTTTGTTTAAACCTTTCAGTACCTAATGTTCTGCTATTGTGTGTAAATTATTTGGTCAACCAGGGCAATTTAGGAATTGTACTAACCATATATTTGCCCCTCCAGTTTACATTTTGTTATACTATCTAAGCATCATAATATTGACCAGTTGATTTTTTCTTTTTACTTTGTTTCATCATAATGCATTTACAATTAAAAAAAAGTGCATTCTCAGTAACTTATACTAGTAAATAAATCCAACAAAAATAGCGGGAAAAAACTCTTGGTCTAAAGGGTTTTTAGGAAAAAAGGGTCCAACAACCAATTTCCACCCAAAAGCGAAAAGCGAGAAAAGAAAAAGATTATGAATCGTATACTTTTTTGAAAAGGGTAAAAAAGTATATAATACTCCAATACATGAATGTAAATCGAAGATACTTCTAATTATAAGAATGGGCCATCACCAACCAAACACCTTAATTAAGATTCTTACCTTCATATTTAAATCATCTATTAGCTGTACTAGAAGCGGAGATTGTTGCAGCTTCTCTTTCTTAGTGTATAAAGTCAGTCCAACCAAATTGTATATTTCTTCTCTTCTTTTCTTTTTTTTCTCTTGGATAAGAAATGAAGTGGTGATCGTAACTCGTAGGAAGAAGTGAAAGAAATAATATGAAGTAAACGTAATTAAGAGCATTATGTAGCAACTTCAATCCCTATACAATGGAGTACATAGTAAACAACAACCACCCAGTGAAATCCCACTAGTGGGGTCTGCGGAGGATAGTGTGTACGCAGACCTTACCCGTACCCCTAAGGAGTAGAGAAACTATTTCCGAAAGACCCTCGGCTCAAGAAGACAAAAAGACAAAAGGGGACAATATCAGCAACAACACAGAAATAATATGAAAATTAGGAACAACATGCAATCAAGAAGAAAGATACAAAGCAAAAGCGAAATAGTATACCTACCAAACTAGACTCACAAACTCATGACATAAGGCAAGACTTAACTACCTCATACCCTACAACCCTAATACTCGACCTCCATGTGTTCTTATCAAGTGTCATGTCCTCGAAAATATGAAGTCTCGTCATATCATGCGTAATCACCTCCCCCCAATACTTCTTAGGCCGCCCTCTACCTCTTCCCGTGCCCTCCAGAACCAGCCATCCGCACCTCCTTACCCAAAGCATCTGGGCTTCTCCTCTGAACATGCCCGAACCATCTGAGCCTCTCTTCCTGCATTTTGTCATCAATGGGATCCACGCACACCTTCTCCCAAATATCATCATTCTTAATCGTATCCATCATAGTATGCCCGCACATCCACATCAACATCCTCATTTCTGCTACCTTCATCTTCTGGATATGTGATTTCTTAACCGGACAACACTCATCCCCATACATCATGGCAGGTCTAACCACCGCTTTGTAGAACTTACCTTTGAGTATCAGTGGCACTCTCTTGTCACATAAATCTAGATGCTAACCTCCACTTTATCTATCCTACCCCAATAAGGTATGTGACATCCTCGTCGATCTCCCCTCCCTCTAGATAACCGATCCAAAGTACTTGAAGCTTCATCTACTCGGGATCACCTGTGATTCAAGCCTCACATCCACGCCCACTTCCCCCCGCTCAGCGCTGAACTTAGACTTTAGGTATTCCGTCTTCGTCCTGCTAATCTTGAAACCATTAGATTCAAGAGCCTGTCTCCAAACCTCCAGCCTCATGTTAACACCGGCTCGTGACTCATCAATCAGAACTATATCATCGGTAAATAGCATGCACCATGGCACATCCCCTTGAATGTGGTATGTTAATGTGTCCATCACTAGGGCGAATAAGTACGGACTGAGCGCAGAGCCTTGGTGTAACCCCATAACAACCAGAAAAGCCTCAGAGTCGCCTCCTACTGTCCTAATCCGAGTCTTTTCCCCATTATACATGTCCCTAATCACCATAATGTAGGGAACCGACATGCCTTTTGCCTTTATGCGTCTCCAGAGAACTTCTCTAGGAACCTTGACATACACTTTCTCTAGGTCAATAAACACTATGTGCAGGTCTTTCTTCCTATCTTTGTACTGTTCAACCAACCTCCTAACAACGTGTATAGCTTCTGTAGTAGGACTCCCAGGCATGAACCCAAACTGGTTGTCAGAAACGGACACTGTCATCCTCAACCTTGGTTCAACCACCCTCTCCCACATTTTCATATATGACTCAGTAGTTAAATACCTCTATAATTGTTACAACTCTGGATATCACCTTACAATGGGACCACCGTACTCCACCTCCACTCATCTGACATCCTTTTCACCTTAAAAATAATATTCAAGCACCTAGTCAACCATTCTAAACCTGCTTTCCCCACGCACTTCCAAAATTCTACCGGAATCTCATCAAGCCCGGTCGCTCTGCCCCTACTCATCTCACTCATAGCTTTCACGACCTCCTCAACCTTGATGCGCCTGCAGTACCCAGCGTCACTATGACTCTCGGAGTGCTCCAAATCACCTATCACAATATCCTAATCCCCTACTTCATTATGAAGTTGTTAAAAGTAAGTCTGCCATCTTCTCTTAATCTGGGAATCTTCCATCAATACTCTGCCATCGTCGTCCTTGATGCATCTGACTTGGTCTAAATCTCGAGCTTTCTTCTCTCTCAGCTTGGCCAACCTAAATAATTTCTTATCCCCGCCTTTTCCCCTAGTTCCTTGTACATACGGCCATAAGTCGTAGTCTTAGCCTCTAAGACATCTAGCTTCTCTTCCTTCCTAGCTAACTTATACCTCTCCATGCACGCTCGCCTATCCTCCTCACATATTCTCCCCACTAACATCCGGTATGTAAGGCCCCAAAAAATTTCGCTAAGTACTTTAGGATTGGTGCCATGTAGGCTAATTATAATATTTTATGTTCTATTAACATGATGGAAATCAATTGGATTTGGTAAATAAGTGTATAAGACTTATAATAAGTAATGTGGGGTTTAATGGGAGGCCTAAGTCTAAGTCAAGTTAGAAAATTTCATAATAGGCTAAGATTCCAAATGAGTTTGCACAAGTCTAAATTTTGAACAGGCATATCTAAATATGTATAAGGTTTTATATGATGAACAACCTATCATATGAAAGGCCTTCGAGTCTAGTTTCCAACGCTTCAAACCGTTCATCATTTGGACATTCTTACACAAAGCTATGATCAAATTACCAAAGGCTAGAAAAATGCGATCCTATGTCAGTTCTGCGATTGCAAAACCATTATGCGGTCCGCATAATTGATCTGCGATCTCAAATCTGGTCGCAAATTGTACCAGTGTAGCCTAGTTTTGGGAATCGGGTTTTGCGACGCGTCTGCGGCTAGCATACCCATTCTGCAGTCCATTCTGCGATCGCAGACCCGAATTCGGATGGTTAATCTTCCTATTTTCATGACCCCACCCTATTTTAATATATAGGCTTTAGGGTTCATTTTGGGGTGATTTCATGAGCATTCTAGAGAGAGGTGAGATCCTTTTAAAGAGATACGGAGAAACCCAACATTTAATCATCCAATCTTGCATCAATCTTCAAGAATCAAAGAACCTAATCTCAAGTTCTTCATCAAAGAGGTAAGGTTCTATACATTAGACTTTAATTTCGAGTTAGGGGTATAAGATGGGGTATTGAGGTATGATTCTTGGGAGTAATAGTATTATATATGTATGCATGCACAAATTAGGTTTGTGGGAAGATTGTTGAATATAAATAAGTAAAGATTGGGCTGGGAAATGAAAGAAACCTTGTAAAAGAGATTTGAAATCAAGATGCTCAACTAGTCTTTGATAAAATGCTCAAATAAGCTGAAATCATGAATACCTTCATAATTCGTGTTCAATTTTGTTATGTCTCAAAGTAGATTGGGATTGCTAGAAATTCTGGAATGTCGTAGTAACTTAAGGAAAGCTTAAACAAGGTATGTATGGCTAAAACCCCATCTTTTAGAAATTGAGTTCCATGGTGCCCGTGTAAATGTTGTAAGTTCAAAACGTGATTGATGCAATACTTGTTATGTTAAGTAAATTATTATTGTGAAAATGTATGTGGTAGGTACTTCTTCATGTGTTTAATGTGTTATTCTTTGTAAATGGAGGATGTGTGGAGAACATGATCTATGTGCTAAATGCCTAAATGTCATGCCAGGGTACTTTGGGACTAAAATGCCAAACTTGACGGATTCCTCTCTATGCTTATGATTTAAATTGCCTTTGTATGCGCCTATGATCTTAAGTGGCAAAGTAAATGTCGAAAATGGGAAAAATATAAAATGTAAATTATGGAATGTGGAAATTATGGCCCCAAGTGCCGGTAAACTAATCCTTGTGTAACCAAAGATTGGAGTGAGGTGAATAATGGAAAACGGTAACGTCTCGGGGAGGTGGCCTAGCCACTCGGGCTGTGATAGGACACCATGATATATACACATGGTGGTAATGTATTTATGATTGAAACTGGAAAGTGTAAATGAAATAAGGGTAACATCTTCAGAAGACGGCCTAGCCGATCAGGCCGTGATCGAACTCCGCTCAAAGAAGCAGTGGCAAAGTGGATAATGATGCAACAGTGTGGGATGCTCCAATCTAAAATTTCAGAAACTATGGGAAATCATGTGAACTTCCTTATATTGTTGACATGGTGCTTATTTGAAAATTTGTTGTCTTTATGATTTCCTTTTTATTTCTTGTATGAAAGGTTTTTCTAACTAGATGGTGTTTAGTTATACATACTAGTGCTATTCGATGGCACTAACGTCCCTTTTGTCGGGAGTGCTACATCTTTAAATGGATGTAGGTATTTCTATAGCAGGCAGTGTTGGTCGCAGCTAGTGCCGCATCATCCTTTGAGCTGACTTGGTCAGCCCCACTTTGTTTCAGGGTCCTGTTTCATCTGTTCGTCATGTACTTTGTATTTGAGGTATAGCCGGAGCCTTGTTACCGGCATTTCCATATTATATTACTCTTCAGTTGTGCTTAGAGGCTCCGTAGACAGGTTGTGGGTGGTGTCGGTTATTGGAATTAAAGTAGAAATATTGATGTTTGGCAAAGATATATAAAACTTGTAATATTTTGATAATTATGAGTTAAGCTACTAATGAAAATAAAATTAAAGTTGATAATGAAATACTTACTAAGTATGATTAATGGAGTCCATCTCCTATTTAATCATGAATTAATTTGGGTAGAACAAAACCTAACAGGCTTGCTCAGTCGGGTTTACTTGGTGGAGCGTCGGTCGTGCTCTTCGAATTTTGGGGCATGACACGGTACACCTCTGTGACAACTCGGCCAATCATCTCATGAGTTACCGCTCCGTTTCTCTCATTTTTTCTTCCTTATGCTTCATTATCCGTGTTTTGTGGTATTGGGTTGGTCGGATCGAGTCCAGAATGATTTTTGATAAGGTTTGAAACACTTAGTCTCTTTTAAGAAGGTTTAAGTTAGAAAAGTCAACCAGATATTGAATTATGTGTTATAGGGATCAGATTTGAGTTTCGATGGTTCGGTTAGCTTCGGAAGGTGATTTATGACTTAGGAGTGTGATCAGAAGTGGTTTTGGAGGCCCAATGTAGAATTAGGCTGTAATTGGCGAAGTTAGTATTTTGGCAATTTTCGGTTAGTAGGTGAGATTTTGATCTGAGGGTCGGAATGGAATTCCAAGAGTTGAAGTAGCTTCATTATATCATTTGGGATGTGTGTGAAAATTTCAGGTCATTCGGACGTGGTTAGTTTGGGTTTCTGATCGAAAGCGTATTTCAGAAGTTTTTGGAAAAACTTAGGCTTGAATTCGATGAGTTTTGGGTAGTTTGATGTTGTTTGAGGTGTTTTGATGATTTTAACACGTTTGAATGAGGTTTTAGGATGTGTTGTTGACTTTTGTTGACGTCCCAGGGGTCTCAGGTGAGTTTCGGATGGTCAGACCATTTTTGGTATTTTGAAGTTGCAGATTTTGGAGTTCAGGTGTTGTAGAGTTTATCTCTTCGCGTTCGCGTGAGTAGGCTCGCGTTCGCGAAGAAGGAAGTGAGGAAGGCCAGTTTTAGCCTTCGGGATCGCGAGATGGGCTTCGCATTCGTGGAGGGCTATGGATCAGAGTATCGTGTTCGCGAATGAGGGTACGCGATCGCGTAGAGGAAGTGAGTGAGATGGGGTCCAAGGTGATTTGTGCATCGCATTCGCGTAAGGTGATTTCATTTGATCATCATGTTTGCAAGGTGTTAACCGCATTCGCATAGTGTATTTGTGAGGTCTTGAATATTTTCTCTTTGCGATCGCGAGGCTTGTGCCGCGATCGCGATGAAAAAAAATCAGAACTGGGCAGAACGCTTTTAAGTTATTTCATCCGCGATTTTGGATCATTTTTCCTCCATGGTTGATCATTTTAAGAGCTTCTTGGTAGAGGTTAAAGAGGGATTCCAGGGGAATCGATTGGGGGTAAGATTTTTGAACTTAAAACTCATTTTTATTGTGAAATCCACCTAGAAATTCATGAAAACTAAGCCTAAAATTTGAAGAACTAGGGCTTGAGAAATTGGATTTTTATTTGGGATTTGAAGGACCATTTGGGGTCGGATTTGAGAACTTTTGATATGTATGAACTCGTAGGGAGATAAGGAATCTAATGATGTAAAAAATTTTGAGTTTCGAGAAGTGGGCCCAGGGCTCGGGTTTTGGTAATTTTGGGATTTGTGTCCGTTATTGATTGTTTTCGCTTGCGCTTTCTTCCTTTAGCATATTGTGATGTATTCGTTCTGATTTTGGATAGATTCGACACGCGTGGAGGCTGATTTGAGGGGCAAAGGTGTCGCGAGCTAGAGATTTTGTCGGTTCGAGGTGAGTAATGATTGTAAATGAAATTCACTTGTCACGACCCTAACCCCTAGCCCGGTTATGATGACGCCTCTCGTGAAGAGAAGGCCAACCAAACCAATACAACACACCTTTTTAAGCAGTTGATTACCATAAAACAGTTTTAAAGAATTATTTAATAGCAAGAAATTCGCAGAAACATAGATAATAATAGTAGAACCATCCCAACACAGCCTAAACCGGGGTGTCACAAGTCATGAGCAATTATTAGAATATAAATACAACTACAAGGTCTGAAATATACAAAACAGGACTGATGAACGAAAAGAGAGAAAAACGATGTTGTGAACGCTGACAGCCACCTCGCTAAACTTCGATAACCCTGCCTCCAATCAGCCAAAAACCAGCTACCGTATGTATAAATACCTGCATCTGCACACAAGATGCAGAAAGTAAAGTGATTACTCCAACTCAGTGAGTAATAAAGGTAAATAACAACTCAGCAGTAATAAATCATGTAAAACAAACCAACATGCTGTGTAGAAGTAGTGTAAAACCCTTTAAGAAAAATAATGAAGTTGTGAAATCTTTATAAACATCTTAGCTCAGTTTAAACCTCTTTTGAAAATAACTTTTTTAGTAATTACGCAAATGTACGCAAAATAGTTATTGCCGATAAGCACAGAAAATCTGCCCCTTGGGCACAAATACCATAGTGTAACAAGTAAAATGACAAGTAAATATGAAAGATGAACACATAAAGGTTCGCCCCTCGGGCAATATCTCATAACAGAATCAACCCCGCGGGCTCACTCTTAGAATAGTATCAGCCCCTCGGGCTCACTCTCAGAACAATATCAGCCCCTCGGGCTCACTCTCAAATCAATATCAGCCCCTCGGGCTCACTCTCAGATCACAATGGGTACCCGTGCTCACTGTGGGTGTGCAGACTCCGCAGGGGCCCCTTACGGCCCAAGCGCTATATCAAGCCACCTCGTGACATCAACTCTAAGCTCTCGGCCTCACATCACTCAAGCCACCTCGTGGCATATAAATGTATCTTAGGCCCACGGTCTCATATCACTCAGTGTATCCTCACTTCTGGCCCTCAGCCACACTCAGTCATAAAATCATCACAAGCCCCTCGGGCATTAGTAAAACAGTAGTTCTCGGCCCAAAACATTATTTAAAATATCATTTAAGTCTCAAAACTGAGTAAAAGTTGCTGATTTGTAAAACAGCATGACTGAGTTCAAGTAATAAGTCAAAACAGTGAGGAAACAGTGATAATAATCTCCGAAAGGTTCAAATAGTTGGCACGAAGCCCAAATATGGCAATCAGTCCAAATCATGATGATAACAAGTAAGCTTCAGTCGAATATGCGATAAATTCATCAATCAGGACGGACCAAGTCACAATCCCCAACAGTGCTCTACCCCACGCTCTCTATCCCGCGTGCAAGTCACCTCAACACAGCACTAAGATATGCAATCTGGGGTTTTAAACCCTCAAAATATCATTTACAATCATTACTCACCTCGAACCGGCAAAATCTCTATCTCGCGACGCCTTTGCCCCTCAAATCGGCCTCCACGCCCGTCGAATCTATCCAAAATCAGAACGAATGCATCACAATATGCTAAGGGAACAAAGCCCAAGCAAAAACAATCAATAACGGGCATAAATCCCGAAATTACCAAAACTCGAACCTCGGGCCCACTTTTCGAAACTCAGAAATTTTCACATCATTAGATTTCTTATCTCCCTACAAGTTCATACTTATCAAAAGTTCTCAAATCCGACCCCAAATGGTCCTTCAAATCCCAAATCAAAATTCAATTTCTCAAGCACTAGTCCTTCAAATTTTAGGCTTAGTTTCCATAAATTTTTAGGTGGATTTCACAATAGAAACGAGTTTTAAGTTCAAAAATCTTACCTCCAATCGATTCCCCTTGAATCCCTCTTTAACCTCCACTAAGAAGCTCTCAAAATGGTCAACCATGGAGGAAAAATGACCCAGAATCGCGTATGAAATAACTTAAAAGCTTTCTGCCTAGTTCTGACCTTTCTTCATCGCGATCGCGGCACAAGCCTCGCAATTGCGAAGAGAAAATATTCAAGACCTCACAAATACACTACGCGAACGCGACCAACACCCTGCGAATGCGATGATCAAATGAAATAACCTTACGCAAACTCGAGCAACCATACGCGAAAGCGATGCACAAATCACCTTAGACCACATCTGACTCATTTCTTCTACGCGATCGATACCCTCATTCGCAAACGTGATACTCTGATCCACAGCCCTCCGCGAACACGAAGCCCATCTCACGATCGCGAAGGCTAAAACCTGGCCTTCCTCCCTTCCTTATTCGCGAACGCGAGCCTACTCACGCAAGCGCGAGGAGATAAACTCTGCAATACCTGAACTCCAAAATCTACAACTTCAAAATACCAAAAATGGTCCGATTGACCATCCGAAAATCACCCGAGGCCCCCGGGACCTCAACCAAAGTCACCAACACATCCTAAAACCTCATTCAAACTTGTTCCAATCATTAAAACACCTCAAACAACATCAAATTACCCAAAACTCATCGAATTCAAGCCTAAGTTTTTCCAAAAACTTCTGAAATACGTTTTCGATCGAAAACCCAATCTAACCACGTCCGAATGACCTAAAATTTTGCACACACATCCCAAATGACATAACGAAGCTACAACAACTCTTGGAATTCCATTCCGACCCTCGGATCAAAATCTCACCTACCAACCGGAA
The DNA here is from genome assembly GCA_026770625.1 of Nicotiana glauca. Taxonomy (NCBI): domain Eukaryota; kingdom Viridiplantae; phylum Streptophyta; class Magnoliopsida; order Solanales; family Solanaceae; genus Nicotiana; species Nicotiana glauca. The sequence continues at coordinate 178,320 of MU666647.1, forward strand.
ATTGCCAAAATACTAACTTCGCCAATTTCAACCTAATTCTACATCGAACCTCCAAAACCACTTCCGATCGCACTCCTAAGTCATAAATTATCTCCCGAAGCTAACCGAACCATCGGAACTCACATCCAAGCCATCTAACACATAAGTCAACATCTGGTTGATTTTTTCTACTTAAACTTTCTTAAAATAGACTAAGTGTATCAAACCTTATCAAAAATTATTCCGGACTTGATCCGACCAACCCGATACCACAAAATACGGATAACGAAGCATAAGGAAGAAGAAATGGGGGAAACAGAGAGGTAACTCGTGAGACGACTGGACGGGTCGTCATAGCCTCCTTCTTCGCTTCTACTTTACCTTGTACCACTTCATTCCACCACCAGTCTCCTTTGTGCCTGCCAGAGACGCCCGTCGAGACCCCTAGCACCTCTCTCGCAGCCTCCCTTATACAGTCTGTTGTCGTTGACCACATAGTTCTTGCATCATCACTGCTCCTCCAAGCTCCCATAGTCGACAACCTCCCCTCCAACTCTTGGGCTTTATCCTTAGTTAAGGCTCCCCACCTGATTCTCGGTCTTCCTCGAGCAGAAGTTTTCCTCCTCTTCACCATAATACCAACGTCCATCACCAAGAGCCTATGTCGCGTCACGAGTATCTCACCTAGAATCACCTTGAAATCCTTGCACAACCTTCTGTCAAGCCTCCTGAGGAGGAGATAGTCAATCTGTGTCTTTACCACCGCGTTCTGAAAAGTAACCAAATGCTCATCCCTCTTCGGAAAGATAGAGTTTGCAATCAACAACCCAAAAGTCTTAGCGAAGTCTAGTAACGAGGTTCCTCATCCATTCCTCTCCCCAAAACCGAAGTCTCCATGCACTTCGTCATACCCACTTATGGTCGACCCAATATGACCATTGAAATCTCCTCCTATGAATAACTTCTCAGCAGGTGGTACCTGACGTACAATCTCATCTAACCCCTCCCAAAAGCGTCGTTTAACCTCCTCATGTAGGCCCGCATGAGGCGCATAGGCGCTAACGACGTTTAGGGTGCACTGACCTACCACCAACTGAATAATCATCAACCTATCATTTACTTGTCTAACCTCAACCACAGACTCTCTAAGTTCACTATCCACCAAAATACCCCTACATCCTTACCCTTCTGGTTCCTGAGTACCAAAGTTTATAGTACTAGAAGCTATATTACCATTTACCAATTACTTGATTCCATTTAACTTGTGTTATTAAACATTTGAGATTAGGGAAATTCCAAATATCTCCATATTAGGGGTTTAATCATAACCCATCATTGCAAATTTGCAACCACCACTTAGTTTAAAATAAGTACTCATAACAATTTCGTACGAAAGCAGAAACAAACACCAGATATAGCGTATTTATAAGATTAATAGACCAGCAAATATCGGAAACGACAATTTAGAACCATTGTACTAATTTAATACTAGTATGATGTTAATTATAGAAGTGTTTGCAAAGGAATCTTTTTCTTTTTCCATTCCTGTTTTTAGCCAATCAAAGGTATAAAAACCAACACATTAATTGGTATGTGCTCCAATAATATGAATCAAATGCTTTTTGCTTTTGATTGCGGTGTTTGGACGAGTGCAACCATGGGGACGACCTTCTATCATTAAAATGACGTCAAGATAAAGCACACTAATAATTCATATAACATGTTACATTTACAGGTATAATAACGTAATTTCGCTGCTAAAGCTGCATATGTTAAATTAGTTCCAAGGATTATGATTATGATATTAAACCGTAAAGGAGAAGTTCGTATTGTGTGGTTAACAACACTAGAAAAGTGCTCCAATAGTTGACATCATACTTGGTGCTTCTGACTTATATCATATATATTTCTCAATCAATGTACGTTTTAATTCTAAATTAATTAAAACCGATTATATGAATTCTTCACAATTGTTCCTCTATAATTATTATTTATTATTATTATCACTGTAGGCATATAAATTTTATTAAAATTAAAATCATGAAATAATTTGGATTATATTTCAAATTCAAGATATATTGGTCCAAATAAATATTATGGGCTAATATAAATGAATTAATTATATAGGTCCAAAATAAATGAATTAAATAAATATGTCTTAATCTACTGGGCTAGCCCGTTTAATTGTGCTATAGTGGTGAGCCAATTTCATTAAGCTCAAAATGTCATCCTCCTAGAGGCCCCGTTTGGTGCCACGTGTCAAATGACGTGCCACGCCAAGTCAAATGGAAGAGCCAATATGATCATGCCACGTGTCAAAACGACAAGGTATGCCAAATCAAATTAAAAGCCCAATGAAATCGCGCCACGTGTGCAAGTGACATGTTCTGACTAATCAAATGTGGCCTTGTCACTCTTCAATCTGATTGGTCAGAAAGAGTTTGTTCTCATCATAGCTCATCCCTCCCACAACTATAAATAGGGGTCTTCACAATTTATACCAGAAGTTATAACAAGAAGCAACAGAGAGCTCGTGGATCAAACGCTGCAGATTTCTTTAAAAGCTACAAGCATTCAAGTGTTCTAAGGATTAAAAAGATCAAGACAAAGATTCAAGAACAAGCTGCAAGCCCTTGGATTAAAAATACGTCAAGATCAAGATTAGGTCTCAAGCACTTGGATTAAAATAAATAAAATTCAAGATTAAGCTCAAAAGCTCTTTTATTTACTTTTGGAAAGAAGAGAGGATTCGTAGAGATTGTAACACTCATATTTTTTTAAAAAATAAAATACTACGATTGTTGCGATATTTTTCTGTCTTGATTCTATTTTCTTGACGCAATTTATTATCTACAAATTCTGGCACGTCCAGTGGGACCATCTCTACCTCTCATTTTAACTTTACAATCACCCAAGTTTCAGACCTCAAAATGATTTCAAAGAAAATTAACCCCGGATCAACTTCCACCAAGGCTGCTAACTCCAGGTTCTATGCTGATGTGGAAAGCATCCTCGATGTTACCTTTAGGAGCTTCAGACCGGTTACAAGGAGCAAAGCAAGCTCTTTAGGACAACAAGCACTGCAAGTGTCGTCTGCATCAACCTCTATTTTTGGATCTTCTTCCTCAAAAGGAGCAAGATCTTCCACAAACGCACTGAAAGGAGGAAGAGATGTTGCTGAAAAGATCAAGAAAACTCTTGTTCTGCTTGACCTCTGCGGATCCAAGAACTCTACTGTGAAGGAAGATGATGATGCTTCAAGTGATGGATTTTCTCCACTTACACTGCATAGTGTGAGCCTTTCGAGAATCAATCTGTGTGACAATCCATGCTACTCCCTATCATCTAAAACAACCATGCAAGCCATGGTGACAAACACTTTATCTGTGGAAGAGCAGTTGGCAAACTTGACGGAAGCAATCGCTGGCTTGACCAATTGCATGCAAAATCAAGATGCTAGAATTGACAAGCTAACAGACAGGGTGGGAATCTTGATGGTAGAAGAATCCACCCATGCACCTAGCAAGATCCCAAAAGTTATAGAGATTGATTCTTCCCCAAGACGATTAGCATCTGCTAAAGCTATCCCTATATCATCTTAAGGGATGATTCCCATTGATAAACTAAAGAAGTTCATTGAAGGAACTATTAAGAATAAGTATGAAGTTGCTGCCAAATCCTCCCTAACATACGCAAAGTTGTACACTACAATGATCGATATATTGAAAATGCATGCTAGTTATCGACCTCCAAAGTTTTAACAGTTTGATGGTAAAGGAAATCCAAAGCAACATGTGGCGCACTTTGTTGAGACATGCAGCAACGCTGGGACTTATGGAGATTGCCTGGTCAAACAGTTTGTATGCTCGCTAAAACGAAATGCTTTTGATTAGTATACAACCTCGAGGTGGGATCTATTGATAGATGGGATCAACTAGAGCAAGAGTTCCTCAATCGCTTTTATAGCACAAGGCGCACTGTGAGCATGGTAGAACTCACAAATACTTGGCAACAGAAGGATGAACCAATTATCTACTTTATCAATCGTTGGAGGAATGAAAGCCTTAATTGTAAAGGCATGCTTAGTGAAGCTTCTGGCATAGAGATGTGCATCCAAGGCATGTATTGGGGATTGAGCTACATCTTGCAAGGTATCAGGCCTAGCACATTTAAAGAACTTGCAACTTAGGCCCATGACATGGAATTGAGCATAGCCTCCTGTGGAAATGAAAGGCTGCCAATCTACTCGCAAAGGGAACGACAAGCAAGAAGTTAGGAAGTAGGGCAAGTTCGTACCCAAGTCTAAAAGCAAAGAAGCTATGAATGTCAACACATCACCTGTGAAGTTCATGACGAAGGTGAGCAAGAAGCAGAGTATGAAATTCACTTCTTTTTAAGATAAGCCAAGTGGAAAGTTGACTTTAAAAGAAATGCAAAAGAATGAGTACCTATTTTTTGGATTCTAATGTGCCAACCATTTTTGAAGAACTCCTCGAGTTAAATCTCATTGAGCTTCTGGAGATGAAGCGACTAAATAAAGCTGGGAAAACTGATGACCCAAATTACTGCAAATATCATCGACTTGTGAGCCACCCTCTAGAGAAATGCTTTGTCTTCAAGGACAATGTTATGGACTTGGCTTGTGAAAAGAAGATCGTGCTTGAAGATGAGAAAGCAAGCGCAAACCAAGTCTTTATCACCTTTGGCTCATTCAGTCTAGATGAAATATGTATTTCAATGAAAGTAAAGATGAAGAAATACTGGAGAACAACAAGGTTAAAGTTGATCAGACTGATGATGATGAAGGTTGGACACTAGTGACTCATCGAAGGTGCCACAAAAGGATCCCATAAAATGAATCAATAGAACAACCAACAAGGAAAATTATTGTAAAAGAACCAAGGAAACGGAATCAAGTTAGGAGTTTGAAGAAAGCAAAAGTGGAGGTGCACCACCCTCAAAAGCCACGACATCTAGTAACCTTGGAGGATTTCTTGCCATATTGGTTCCGCATGAAGATTTTCTGTGATGGTATTGAGGCCTCTTGTTGCAATACTAATAAATGGGAAGAAAATAGTGATGACCTACCTTTTGGAACCATCTTCAGAAAAGATCATCGAGTCTATTCCTTAAGAAGTTAACACGTGTGAGGAAAAAGTTACGTTCACAAATGACGATCTTCTGCTAGGTGACACTCTTCATAACCTCCCATTTTACCTGGTTGGCTATATGCGTGATTAAAAGGTAAATCGAATTTTGGTTGATGGACTCAGTGAACATCTTGCCAATTCGCACTATGAAAGAACTTGGTATTCCCATGAACAAACTCTTAGAAAGTCATGAGATGATCCAAGGATTCAACCAAGGGGGTGAAAGATCTATATGTGCGATCGGGTTGGGAATCACTATTGAAGATATGCAATCAAGTGCATGGTTGAATGCGATCGATCCAAAGACTTCATACAACATCTTGCTTGGAAGGCCTTGGATACATGAGAATAAAGTGATTCCATCTACCTGCCATCAATGTTTAAAATACTACAAGGGAGAAGTCGAGAAGAAGATAGTTGTTGATGATGATCCATTCACCGAGGCTGAGCCACACTTCGCCAATGCAAAGTTCTACTTGAAGAACCGCATTGTTAATGAGCTTAAAGCTGATGATGGCATGAAAAGCAAGAATGAAGATCCCACAACTAAAAGAGCTGAGGTGACTGCTGGTAGAGCCAAAGTCATTACTAAGGAGGTACAACCCAACACGAATAAATCTTATAGGGGGGATGTTGTGTCTTATGGCAAGAAAGTAATTCCTTCGCTCCAATATGTACCTAAATGGAAGAAAGATGAAGATGAATCATCTAATCTCCAAAATAACATGCTAAAGGATTTAACTCTTCCGATAAAACAAATTGAGGCGGTAAAGTTATCCTCAAATCCATTTGCAGGGTTTGTGACCGAAAATCATTTGCAGAATGTGGCACTCCTTACAAAGTGAACATATGAAGGTTTTGATCATAACGCTTACAGGCTATTTGCAAAAGCTGGATACAATCCCATTGAGCCATCAAAGTTAGGGAAGCTCCCATTAGAAGCTGCGCTAAGGCAACCACATGAAGCTTTGGGATAGAAGCAATCGTCACTAGTGCGTATCTTAGTAAGAAGGGCGAGGAGCAATTATATAACTACAGAAGACGAATCGTTCTCTTCTAATAGGCCTTCTGTCTTTGATAGACATGGAAAATCAACTGTGAGAACTTCCATATTTAAGAGATTAGGTCCATTAAAGAAGGGAAATAAGTTCTAGAGAAATTATCAAAATACAAGAACACCCGTTTCGCCCAAAATTAAGAAGATCTGTAAGTATTTCCAAAGTCTGTTTTCCTTCTAGAATGAAGTGACACACAAAAGTCATGGTTTCATGTGATTAGGTACTAAAGGTAAAGCCATAAATTGTGGTCTACACTAAGGAACGTGATGAAGATGAAGAAAGTATGGGTTCTTTGTATCACGTTAGTGCACTAAGCAAAAATGGTATTTCGCCTCTAATGGAGGATGATGAGAAATTTGAGAATGTTTCAATGTGTTATCACATATCCTTCAACAATGGGAACCCTAAAGAAGACGAAGATGCGAAAGATGCCCTTGGAACTTGAAGAAGGGTGAAGGTAATGATCGATGCCTTAAACGAAGTTAACCTTCGGACTGATAAAGAACCAAAACCCACCTACCTAAGTGTTTTACTAGAAGTTGATGAGAAAGAACTTATATTGAGTTACTCAAGAAGTTTAGGGATGTCTTCACTTGGAGTTACAAAGAAATGCCTGGCTTGGATCCTAAAGTAGCAGTCCATCATTTAACGGTCAAGAATGGCGCTCCCCTGTTAAGCAAGCTCAAAGATGCTTGTGGCCTGACTTGGTTCCCCTGATTGAAACCAAAGTTAACAAACTCATTGAAGCTGGATTTATTTGGGAAGTTAAATACCCAGCGTAGGTTTCAAGTATTGTCCTTGTAATAAGGAAGAAGAATGGCCAGATTCGAGTATACGTTCACTTTAGGGATCTCAACAATGCGAGTCCCAAAGATGAATTCCCGCTTCCTATTCGAGAGCTGATGATTGATGCTACTACTAGGTATAAGACTGTCAATTATGGATGGTTCATCAGGCTACAACCAAATTCGTATGGCACCAAAAGATGAATAGCTTGCTACATTCCGCACCCCCAAGGGTATTTATTGCTACAGGGTAAAGCGTTTTGGATTAAAGAGCATAGGTGATACTTATCAAAGGGTTATGTAGAATATTTTTTACGGCCTTCTCCATAAAATTGTCGAATGCTATGTGGACGACTTGGTGGTAAAATCAAGAAAGAGGGGTGACCACTTAAAAGACTTGAGAATGGTGTTTGGGTTTCTCCAGAGGTAACAACTTAGGATAAATCCATTGAAATGCGCCTTTGGAGTTACTTCTGGAAAGGTCCTTGGTTTCATTATCTGACATTGAGGGATTGAAATTGATCGAGCCAAAGTAGATGCAATGTTGAAAATGCTTGAGCCTCGGCATATTCACGAATTGAAAAGTTGCAAGGAAAGTTTGCGTATCTTAGGAGATTCATCCCAAACCTAGATGGGAGGTGCCAACTTCAGTCGCCTTATGAAGGAAGGTGTCCCTTTCAAATGGGACCAAGCGTGTAGCAATGCCTTTGAGAGCATTAAATCCTACTTGATGAAGCCTTCGGTTTTAGCATCCCTAATACCTGGAAAGCCATTGATACTATACATTACGGCACAAGAAAGGTCTGTTGGAGTACTGTTGGCCTAAGAAAATAGTGAGGGGAAAGAAAACTGTCTTTACTACTTGAGCAAAATGATGACACCAAACGAGCTAAATTATTTGCCAATTGAAAAGTTATGTCTGGCGCTAGTCTTCTCAATTCAAAATTTGAAGCACTACTTTCAAGCTCATGTTTTTCGTCTTATTTCAAAAAAAATCCCATCAATTACATGATGTCAAAGCCTATTCTTAGTGATCGACTAGCGAGATGGTACCTCCAATTTCAACAATTCAGAATTTTGAACAGCCCTCAAAAGGCTGTAAAAGGACAAGCATTGGCAAACTTCTTGGTAGATCATCTGATACCTAATGATTGGGAGCTAACTGAAGAACTACCTGCTGAGGACGCAGTGGTCATTGAAGTTCAACCTCCATGGAAGATGTACTTGGATAGTGCTGCACATTACGGAAGAGCGGGTGCTGGCATAGTATTTGTCACTTCCCAAGGTGAAGTCTTACCCTACTCCTTCACCTTGACACATTCTGTTCCAACAATGTTGCTGAATATCAAGCATTAATACTTGGGCTTGAAATGGTTGTTGATATGAAGCAGTTGTAGTTGCAAGTCTTTGGTGACTCCCAGTTGGAGATCAACCAGCTTTTCAGTAGTTACGAGGTCAAAAAACCTGAACTACACCCATATCATGATTATGCTAAAAAATTAATGGGATGGGTCGTTGATGTGACTATTCAATATGTGCCAAGGAAAGAAAACATGGAGGCTGATGTTTTAGCTACCCTAGCTTCATCGTTAACCCTACCTGATCAAGCGCAAGTTACTGTCTGCCAAAAATGGGTAGTACCGCTGCCAGATGAGGTAGAAGGTGAAGAAAATTATATCAAACATCTTGTCGCTGTTTGTGAAGCTGAGAAAGAAGAATGGCAACAACCCATTATCGACTACTTAAGCTATGGAATACTTCCGGAAAATTTGAGAAGAATGACCGAAATCTGTCTTTGTGCACCTCGCCTCCTTTACTACAAAGATACTCTATACAGAAGATCATTTGAGAGAGTACTCTTGCTATGTTTAGGGGAAGATGAATGACTCCAAACTTTGCAAAAAGCACATTCTGGGGTTTGTGGATCACATCAGTCTGGACCAAAGCTTCACTTCCATATAAAAAAGGATAGGATATTATTGGCCAATAATGGTAAAAGATTGCTTGGACTACGCTCGAAGATGCAAGGATTTCCAATTCCATGCAAATTTTATTCATGCCTCCCGAAGTGTTGCACCCGACTGCTGCATCCTGGTCGTTTGATGCTTGGGGACTGGATATTGTTGGACCACTGCCAAAATCCTCCGGTGGGCACTTATACATCTTGGCTGCAACTAGCTACTTCTCGAAATGGGCTGAAGTTGTTGCTCTTAAGGATGTAAAGAAGAAAAATGTTACAAGTTTCATTCGAGTAAACATAATCTATCTCTTTGGCATTCCTCATTACATAATGAAGGATAATGGAAAGCCATTCGATAATAGGTTGATGAACAAGATTTGTGATTTCTTTGGCTTCAAACAACGTAACTCTTCTATGTATAATGTTGTCGCCAATGGTCTAGCCAGGAATTCAACAAGACTCTATGCAACTTGTTAAAGAAAGTTGTCTCCAAATCAAAACGAGATTGGCTTGACCATGCGGAAGAAGCTCTGTGGCATATAGGACAACTCATTGCACGCCAATACAAGCGACCCCTTATGTACTCATTTATGAAGTCGAAGTCGTCTTACAACTCGAGCGCCAAATACCTTCATTATGATTAGCTATTCAAGAAGGGATCACTGATGAAGAAAATGCTCGACTTTGATTAGCAGAGTTAGAGGCTCGTGATGAAAAAAGATTGGAAGCTCAACAGAGTGTTGAATGTTATCAAGCTCGATTGTCTTGTGCCTTCAATAAAAGAGTTCGCCCGAGATGCTTTCAAGTAGGAGATCAAGTCCTTGCCATAAGAAGACCCATAATTACTTCCCATAAACCTGTAGGGAAGTTCACTTTAATGTGGGATGATCCATATGTTGTACAAGAAGCTTACTCAAGTGGGACTTACAAGTTTGTTGATGTAGATGGCATGAGAATCGGCCCTATCAATGTCAAGTTTTTGAAGAAGTATTATCCTTGAAGTTGCAACGCTCCTTGATGCATGAGCCTAAACTACACGTTCCTACACTCCTGGCCCTAACGAGTCTAAACAGTGTACGGCCCACCAAAATAAATAAAAAAAGTCTGCTAGGTTGAAAATCTCGAAAGAGGTAGCCTAGGCAAAAGTTAGTACATATATAAAAAAATTATACTAGGTTGAAAACCTCAAAAGAGGCGGCCTAGGCAAAATTTAGGACATAAAAAATAAGAAGAAGAAGAAATCACCCGTTTTGAACTACGGTATGACTTGATCCTCTTCACTGAATTATGTAGGCAGCTTAGAGTTTCATTCTGAGTTCAGTCGCATGAGTTCAAAAGATACATAGTTCCCAAATCATTGTTTGAATAAAATACGATGGAATGTGATCCATTCAATCAGCACTTGAGAATCGAGCTGAGATGTCATTCTTTTGTTAAGTTTTGGATCCCATTTGATTTAAAGGGGGCAAGCTGTTATGGTAAAATGGTGCCTACATTGAAATGATGATAATATTTGCATCAAAGTTTGGGGATTCGCTATGTCTTCATGTTTGTATAACCTTCAAGTTTGTTGGTCTTCATATCCACTCACTGCCCTAAGAAAAAAGGGGGGAAAGAGAAGAGAGGCATCAAAAGGGAACACAAATATGAAAAAGAAAGATTCCTGGGCACAACATTTCAGATTCAGTGAGATTAAACACAATATATTTGTGAGAATGAAGCTCTTAAATTTCTATTGATAGCAAGATAAATGTCTTATGATCCTGAGGCTTCCATACCAAAATATAAAAGTTTTGGCGAAGTCGCACCAATTCGAAAATGTTGGTATATTAAAATCTGATGTTGATTTTGAAATACTATCTGAAACTATTCTTAAGGTATCAAATCCTACATTTTGAAAATGTTTTGAATTTTGAAGTCTTATTTTCATAAAATCAAACAGTTCATGATTTCGACATTCCTACATCAATATGTAAAAGTTTTGGTGATGTCGCACAAGCTTAAAATCGTCAGCATGTCGGAATTTTACGTTGACTTCGAAATATTATCTAAAACTATACTTAAGGTATTAATTCTTGAAATTTGGATATATTTTATATTTTTAAGTTTGGTTTTCGAAAAATCTAATGATCCATGATTTCGATATATTTTGGTGAAGCTGCACAAATCTGAAACTATCAGCGTATCGGAGTCTAAAGTTAGATTCAAAATAATATCTGGGATGATTCTCAAAATATTTTATTTCGAATTTTGGATATCTCTTAGATCTTGAAGTCTGTTTTACATAAAATAAAGCAGTTCATGATTTTGACATTTTTACACCAAGATATAATTTTTTTGGTAAAGCTATACAAATCTGAAACTATTAGCATGTCAGAATCTAAAGTTAGATTCAAAATAATATATGGGAATATTCTCAAAATTTTTTATTCTAAATTTTGGATATGTCTTATATTTTGGAGTCTAGTTTTCATGAAATCAAACGGTTCACAATTTTGACGTTCCTACACCAAGATATAATTTTTTGGTGAGACTGCACAAATCTAAAATTTTCAATGTGGTGGAATCTAAATTTGTTCAAAATATTATCTGCGGCGATTCTGAAGGTGTTTGATTACGAGTTTTGGATATGTCTTAGATTTTTAAGTTTAGTTTCTAAAAAATCAAATGGCTTAAATTTTTGACGTTCTCACATTGAGATACATATATTCCCTACCAAAAAAGGTGCAAAGGTGATGATGTAAAGACCCGGCTGGTCGTTTTAAAAATTTAAGCTCCATTCTGTAGCATAAGGTCTTGAAAAACCTCATATTATGTGTATTGACTTGTGTTCATGATTGAATTAAGTTATCAGATGATTCGGAGTTGAATTGGGAGAAGGGATCTAGTTTTGGAAGTTAAGCGTTGAGAATTTGACCGGAATTGGAATTTTAAGTAAACTACACCGGAATGGGTTTTGGGTGATCTCAACATCTTCGTATGGTGATTTTGGACTTAAGCGTGCGTCCAGATTCAAATTTGGAGGTCCGTAGGGTAATTTGAGGCATTTCAGCGAAAGTTGGAAAAGTTGAAGTTTGGAAAATGGAGAAATTTGAACCATAGTTAAATTTTGTGTTATTGGGGTTGGAATGCGATTCCGAGAGTTGGAGCAGCTTCGTTATATCATTTTGGACTTATCTGCAAAATTTGGTATCGTTCCGAGTTGATATGATAGGTTTTGGCGCAAATTTTGCAAGTTGGAAGATTTGAAAGTTCCTAAATTCGATTCATGGTATGATTAATCGTGTTGACGTTGTTTGATGTGATTCAAAGTTTCGACCAAGTTCGTATCATATTTTAGGACTTGTTCGTATATTTGGTTGGGGTCCCGTGGGACTCGGGAGTGTTTCGGTTTATTTTGGGCTACTTTAGATGCTAATTTTCTAATATCTGGTATTGTTCTTAGCGTTCGCGAGGAGCATCTCGCATTTGCGAACAAGAATTTGGCTTATGGAAGTTTGTTCTTCGCGTTCGTGAAGAAGGAAATCTCGATTGCACAGATTGAACTTCGGAGGCTCATATCTCACAATCTATAAAAAATTTGAAGATTATTAAAAAATAAAAGTTGTCGCTCTTTATGTCTACTTTTCCGAAATGTAAATTAATAGTCATATATATTTGTGTACAAAAAGTTATGGTAGTTACACTACAATCTGTCCAAGGAGAGTTTGAAAATCTTTGTTGCACATGGTTGACTTTGGAAGCTTATATCTCGCAATATACAACGACCCAAGAAATCTAAACCTATGAAACTATAGCCCTTGGTGTCTAAGTTTCAGAACATTAAACCATTTGTCATTTGGAGTTGTGTGTAAAAAGTAATGACCATTATACTAAAGGCTGTCTGGAATGAGATTGGAAATCGCTGATGAGGAATTGTTCATCACGAACGCGAGAGAGAGGTCGCGAACGCAAAGAACAAACCCCTGGGCAGCAGAATAAAGTTCTAATTCGTCCCATTCTTCCATTTTTGGACCAAGGAAGCTCGGGTGGGGCGATTGTTTGAGGGATTTTCAGAGAAAACAATGGGGTAAGTGTTCTTAACTCAATTTTGTTTAGATTACCCGAATCTATTACTAATTTTAGCATTTAATCTGTGATCTAAGTTGGAAAAGTTTGAAAACCCTCTTGGATAGATTTGAGGATTTGGGGGTCGAATTGTTATCGAAATTTAGTAATTTTGGTATGGTTAGACTCGTGATTGGATGGGCTTTCATATTCTGTAACTTTAGTCGGATTCCGAGATGTGGGCCCCATGGGTAAATTTTGAGTTAATTTCAAATTTTTATTGAAAAATGTAGTATTTTCTTATTAAATTGATTCTATAAATTTTGTTAATTGTATCGAATTATTTTGGCTAGACTCGAGCTATTTAGAATTGGATAATCAAGAAAAAAGGCCTACTAGTGGATTAAATTGGAGCAAGTCAAGGTAAGTATCTTGCCTAACCTTGTATGGGGGACTTTCCCTTAGGATTTGAGTCTTCTGTGTTGATTGTAGTTCGTGTACGGAAGGTGACGAGTGCGTACTCGGACTTATTTGTGGGGAATTGGCCTTTTAGGGTTCTTAGGTTCTTATATTCACTATGTATGGAGTTATTCTTGATACGACTGAGTTCCTGCTTATTTGGTTCATCTCTACATGCTTAATAAAAATTAATTGCTTCATGATTCACTCTTATTTCCTAATTGTCATCCTATGTGATTTGACTGAAGAATTTCATCTCTCCTATGTCATGCTATCTATTAATAATTGTCTGTGCTATTTGATATTTATTATCATCCCTCATATAATTGTCTAGTCTTAAGTGAAGCTAAGATCACCTTTCCTTTTATTGAATTGTCGAATATCCCCGTAACTTTCCAACCATAAAAAAGGTTTAGATAACCTATATCTTTGTTGACTTGCCTATATGTGGACTAATGGACTCACGTTGATTTCCTTGTTATTGACTTGTACATTGTGGGATCGTTACTATATGTTAGTTTTTCCTTTGTTGAACCGTTCCCTTTTTTCCTTTCATTCCTTACTGTGGTTATTCCTTGTGAACTGGTTCTACATTCCTTGTGATTTAAAGTTCTGGAGTAGATACACTCGTCATACTTTGTACTACTTTCATTGTTGTTGTTGTACTGATTGTGTTGGTACACAAGGTTTCTACCGTGCGGTTGTTGTTATAGGGTAGCACCAGGTCTCTATCGTGCGGTCGTTGTTATGGAGTTGCACGAGATTTCTGCCGTGCTATTATAACTATTGATATATTGCAAATCCGGCGTGATAAGGCGGGATATATGTATTGTCACGACCCAGATGGCGCCTACTAACGGAGCTAGGCCAGCCAAACATTAAACATACTCTAACCAATCTCAACAATATAATATACTAGAAAACAATTAAATAAATGCGATAGTCTTTAAGTTTAATAAAATGAAATCGATTGCGGAATTTAATAACACATCACTACCCAAAATCTGGTGTCACTAGCTCACGGGCTACTAAAGGGTACTGCATACAAGTCTGAATGAAAGAAAATACATGTGTCTGTTTCGGAACAGTGAAAACAAACTCAAATAAAGGAAAGGGACTTCGGCCCGTGAACGCCAGCTAGGCTACCTCGAGAGTCCCTTGACTGAAGATAGCTCCCGAATAAAAATCCTACTGCTGCTGTCCGAAAGTTGCTTCTGGATCTGTGCACAAAGAAATGCACAGAGTGTAGCATCAGCACAACTGACCCCATGTGCTGGTAAGTGCCTGGC
>MU666650.1:4809-14954 GCA_026770625.1 Nicotiana glauca
TGTGCGGTCCCGTTTGTGCGGAAAATTAACCGCATTTGCGGTTTTAGCTAAAGTCTCCAGGGACCGCTTCTGCGATACAGGACTTCTTAAGCGGTCACCGCTTTTGCGGAATCCCTACCGCTTCTGCGGTCCAAGCCATTTCTTCAATTACCGCTTATGCGGACAAAACGTCGCATCTGCGGAACCGCTTATGCGGTTCCTTTTCCGCATATGCGGAAAAAACATAAGCAGAAGAACAAATTTTCCAAAAATGAGAAAAAGCAATCCGACACCTATCCAAAACTTACCCGAGCCCTCGGGGCTCCAAACCAAACATGCACACAACCTCAAAAACATTCTACGGACTTGCTCGAGCGATCGAATCGCCAAAATTACATCAAAATCAAAGAATCAAACCCCACAACTCAAAATTTTCTTTTCAAAGTTCATAACTTCCAACTTTAGCTATTTAGGTCCGAAACACGTCAAACGACGTCCGATTTCGACCAAATTTCACAGAAAGCGCTTAACGCATATTTAAGACCTGTACCAGGCGTCAGAACCAAAATATGAGCCCGATACCTATATTTTCTAGCTCATTTTCATTTCTATTTTTCCTTAATAATTTTAGAAAACATTTTAACAAAAAAATTCTTTTACCGGGGTTCTGGACCTCGGATTTCGACTCCGGGCACATGCCCGAGTCCCATATTTTTCTATGGACCTCCCGGGACCATCACATCACGGGTCCGGGTCCGTTTACCCAAAATATTGACCAAAGTCAACTATTTCAATATTAATATCATAATTCTTTAAATTTTTCACAGAATTCACATATTTTAACATAAAAACTTTCCGGCTTCGCGCCCGGACTGCGCATACAAATCGAGGCAACTAAAAATGATGTTTTCAAGGCCTCGAAAGCACAAAAAAGGGAGAAATACGGTGATGACCCTTTGGGTCGTCACAAGGATGCCGGGGGTCTATTTGGAAACAGTCTCTCTACCTCAGGGTAGGGGTAAGTTCTGCGTATACACTACCCTCCCCAGACCCCACTAAGTGGGATTATACTGGGTTGTTGTTGTTGTTGTTATTGAAATTATTAGTTGAAGGCTATAGAAATATATTTCTATCACCACTTAATCATGGTTGTATATTAATTACAAAATTGATTCAACCTGTAATCTCAAATAGAGAGTCAATACATGTTATCAATAACTAGTACATATACCTAGCGAGTTCTCAAAAAATTTGTCCGATATGGTAAATGACCTAAAGTCAACGTGTAAATTTATTACCTCACTATAATTAGATAGTGGAGGCCATATGGGTTAATTCCTATTACCACTTGATCACAACCACAAATGTTTCCCCTGAGAATTAAGTTTCATAATTCAAAAAATACTCAAACCCCATCTAAATAGTCTTGAAATGCTAAATGAATATTTTTCATTGCAAATCAATAAGTATTGTTCACTTGGCTATTTCTGATATACCTACTAAATTTCAGATCAATCGAAAATCATTAAAATCACAATTTCCAAAACTACGACCAAATTTGAAAAATTACCATTTTAAGCATTTTTAAGAATTTAAACTATTACTTACATTCTTATTATATATCAATTCATGTCAAATCAACATGTGTCATCATTTTTCAGATTAGACATAAAGAATGACTTTTGGTATTTAAATCACGTTTTAATTCGTAAAACGCCAAAAAACTCATCTAAATGATCCCAAATTATAAAAAATATCACGTAATAAATTGCATAGCAATGATTCCTTCTCAATTGATAATTTTTGATAAACATACCAAATTTCAAGTCATTTGGAGATCGTGAAATTCACGATTGTCAAAAACAAGACTAAATTCGAATAAATAATATATGGTATATTTAGGAGTACATGTGATTTGTATTCTTACTATGTATCATATCAAGTTAAATCATCATGTGTCATCATGTTCCAAATTTAATCTAACGACCCGATCGATCGTTTTGAGCATTTATTCGCTCGGTAGTTTATGGGCATGATGTAATGACCTGACCGATCATTTTGAACTCCACCGCATAGTTTAGTGGTTTGAGGCCATGAGTAGCTTCACTTCAGGTATTATGACTTGTCCGCATGGTCGGATTGACTTTCGGGAAGTTCAGAGTTGATTTGGAAAGAAAATTCTCATTTCAGAAGCTTTAATCTGACTAAGGTTTGATTTCGACTAAACGACCTCGGAATTGGGATTTGAAGGTTCCAACAGGTTTTTATGATGATTTTGGATTTGTGCGTATGTTCGGATTGGATTTTGGATGACCCGGGAGCGTTTCAACGCATATTGTGGAAGTTGGCATTTTGGATTTTGTTTTATAAATTTGGGTTGAAGTGCATTTCAATGTTATCAATATTCGTTTGTGATTCTATGTCTGGGAATAGCTCCGTAAGGTGATTCTGTTCTAAGGAGCGCGTCCTTATGTGGATTTGGAGGTCTATAGGTCATTTCGGGGTCATTTGGCAAAAGTTGGAAATTTAGGTTTTTGAGAAGTTTGACCGGGAGTGGACCTTTTGATATCAGGGTTGAATTCCGATTCCGGAAGTTGGAGCAGGTCCGTAATGTTGAATGTGACTTGTGTGCAAAGTTTGAGGTCAATCAGACATGATTTGATAGGTTTTGACATCGAATGTAGAAGTTTAAAGTTCTAAAGTTTATTAAGCTTGAATTGGGGTGTGATTCATGATTTTGGTGTTGTTTGATGTGATTTGAGGTCTGAGAAGGTCCGTATTATGTTATGGGACTGGTTTGTTTGATTTGGACGGGGTCCTGGGGGCTCGGGTGTGTTTTGGGGTGGTTTCGGATCAATTTGAGCTATTTTGGAACTGTTGTTGCCGGTATCTGGTTTCCTTCTTCGCGAACGCGAAGAGAGTCCCACATTCATGAAGAGGAGTTTTGAGGCTGCTGGGTTTTGGCCTTCGCGAACGCGAGGTAGAGGCCGCGAACGCGGAGGGATTGCCTGAGGAACCTACGCGAAGGGTCAAAATCGAACGCGTAAAAGGAAAGGGGGAAGCTGGGTCCGGAGCCATTTAGCCTTCATGAAAGAGTAGCTCCAACCGAAAACATGAAGCAGTGGAGTCTGGATCCTTCGCGAACGCGAAGAAGGGCAGACCTGGGCTGGGCAGAATATTTTAAGAGCGGGGTTTGGGTTTATTTCACCCATTTTTCACACGGCTTGGGTGATTTTTGAAAAGGGGATTTCATCATCACGTAAGAGGTAAGTGATTTATACTAGTTATGAGTTAGATACAAGGTTTATACATGGATTTAGGCTTGAAAATTTGTAGAAATTTGGGATTTAGAAAAAAAACCTAGAAATTTATATTTTGGATTTTGACCATGAAATTGGACATGGAATTGGGAATAAATTATATATTTGAGTTTGTGGTCTTAATGGGTAAAATTTTTTTCAAAAGTTTTTGGAATCCGGACATGTGGGCCCGAGGGTTATTTTTATCGACTTTTCGTGCGGAGTTGAAAATTATTGTAAATTGGATTATAATGAGTATTAGAGTTTATATTTATGAATTTGCTCATTTATTGACTATTTTTGGGAGCGTTGGACATCAGTTTGAGTTGTTGGAAAGGCTTGGGAGCCGGTCATGGAACTCCGGAGCGAGGTAAGTCTCTTTTCTAATCTTGTAAGAGGGAATTAACCTCATAGGTGAATTGAATTCATGTGTGCTCTTATTTGCGGGGGCTACATACGTACGAGGCGACGCGAGTCCATATGTAGCTACTAGTTATGCCTATGTACGAGTAGTTTTAGGTTTAGACCATGCCTTTTTGATATTGTTATTTGGTTATGCTTATTATTTTCCTTGAAAGAAGTTGAGATTGGGTATGCTTATTAAATTGCTTTGAAAAGTGTCGAAATTGAGGAATTTGAGATTTTAAAAGCCTTCATTTGAATTTCATATTTTTTTTGAAAAGAATTAAGGAATATTGTAATAATTTGAGAAATCTATTTTCAACCGCATCGCAAATATATTCCGCGAGCGGAGTAAAATTTTCACTACTCTCATCGGAGCGAGCCGATCACCTCGGCAGATTAAATAGATGCATCTATGGTTCATGCCGTTCGACCCTCAGCAATGTACAATTTATATTTATATGTTGGATTGGACCGTACGACCTCGACATGACTTGCACATGATAACTCTTTGGAACTAATAATAATTGTCATTGCTTTGTTGGCTTGAGATATAAATTGTTAAATGATGAAAAAATGAATTTGGGAATTTCCATTAGTAATAAACTTATTGATTATTTTCGGTTATTGAATTTTTAGCTATGTTATATATTCCATGCTTATAATATCAGTATTTTATTGTTAACCCATAGTAAGTGTCGGAGTCGACCCCTCATTACTATTTCTTTGAGGTTAGACTAGCTTCTTACTGGGTACGCGTTGATTTACGTACTCATACTACACTTGCTGAACATTTTTGTGTAGGTACATATATGTCTAGTGGCATCGTGAGAGTAGAGGCGTGTTTAATGCAGGGATTTAAGTGAGCTGCATTCCATATTTTGCCCTCAGCCAGCAGAGTCTCCTTTAGAGTATTTATATTTTTCCTGTCCAATTTGTATTTTGGACAGATGCTGTATATTATTTTATTTCCTAGTTGATGCTCATGCACTTGTGACATCGGGTTTTGGGGTGATTATGGGTTATTCAATATTGAAATTGTTAAAATATTACTATTTACTATGTAAATTCTATCTTTTACTATTAAATTGAAGGAAATCGTGATTTCAAATTCTAAAATGAGTAATTAAGCTAATCAATTATTGTTGGCTTGCCTCACACCGGTGTTAGATGCCATCACGACCTTTAATAGATTTTGGGTCGTGACACATGAGTAGCTCCGTATGATGTATTATGATTTATGTGAATCGTCGGTTTTGGTTTTCAGGTTATTTGAAATTGATTTGGAAGAATGAATTTTATTGTTGAAGCTTTAAGTTGGAAGAGTTGACCAAGTTTGACTTTTGTGAATTTTACCTCGGAACGGAGTTTTGATTGTTCCGTTAGATCCGGATGATAATTTTGGACTTGAGCGTATGCCTGGAATTGCATTTGGATGTTCCTAGAAGGATTCAACACCAATTGGCAAAGGTTGAAAATTTGAAGGTTTGGAAAGTTCATAAGTTTGACCGGAAGTTGATTTTGATGATATCGGGTTCGGATTATGGTTCTGAGAATTCAAATTGCTTCTTTTTGTTATTTGGGACTTGTTTGCATAATTTGGGTTCAATTTGGGTTGAATTACTATGTTTCAGCATGAGTTTTAGAAGTTGAAAAGTTTAAAGTTCAAATTGAGGTGTGATTCATTGTTTTGATGTTGTTAGGTGTGATTTGAGGCCTCAAGTAGGTCTGTGTTATGTTACGGGACTTGTTGGTATGTTCGAACGGGGTTCCGAGGGACTCAGGTGAGTTTCGGGTGGTTTCAGACCATTTCTACGCCATTTTTAGTTGCTGGTTTTTGGCTACAGGGGTGACATTGCGATCGCTTGGATTTGGTCGCGTTAGCAAAGAGAAAAATAGGAAAAATGGTTCTATGAATCGCGATGGCAGAAGCTTTCTCGCGATCACATAATAGAAAGTCTCTGCTGCACTGCCCTAACTTTTGGATTTATTCATCGAACAACTCCCTAGATGGAAAATAAAATATTAAATTATTCTTAAGAGCTATTTCTTAAGAGACGGATAAGTGCATCAGTCAATATTTGAGGACGAATGTTCCAAAAGGGGGAATGGTGTTACACCCCATATTTTTGTATGTGAGAGTACGTCATAAGTCAATTGATGTAAGCTCAGAAAAAGATTATATTTGGAAGAATATAAAGTAAGTTAATCATGTTACCTTGGAGGTTACAAATATTTAAGATCATGAATAACGAGTACCAAGTGGGTTGGAAAGCTTAGAAGCTAAACCAATTGAAGAAAATAAGTTTCGTCGAAAGTCGACAAGTTTGGAATGTTATAACATGTACTTTGGGGTGAGACTAGAGTTCTTAACATGATAAGGATATTATGCTATGAGTTATTTTAGTCGTATGATAGTCGTGTGCTACGTTTTGAAGTCAAGCAAGCTGTGGAACAAAAGTTGGCAAAGATCATCACAAGCTACATTCATAATGTGCTGAAAATTAGGTCAAATATAGATGAGCTTTTATCCCAATATACATGGAATTATTGTATAATATACCTACCAAATTGAATATCTATGAATCTAGTTTCCAAGTCATTAAACCGTTTGTCGATACGACGTCAGAGTAGAGAGTTATTCGCGTTTTCACGAGGCTGCGCAAGTAGCTCCCATTGGACCCACTTAGGCGGGGCTCGACCTACTTCACTTAAAAAATGATTCGGACGCCTATTCTCTGAGCATTTTCAAGTAAGCTTCATCTCCAAACTTCTCCTAACCCTCCTAAATAGATAACATAAGGGGTTGAAGTGATTACACCATATTTTAACATCAAAAGTTAGTTCTGGTGAAGAACTCCACCTCTTTGAGGTTGTGTTATCATTGAGGATAGTTGTGGGCCATGTTTGGCTTAAATTTCAAGCTTTTTCTATTGCCTAAGGTGAGTATAACAGCCTACTAATTTTCCTTAAGCTTGCTTGTATGTTTCTTAAGTTGTTTGGATGATAAACTACAAGATAATACTTGGATTAGCTTTAGTCATTTCTATGGCATTATATTGCCATTGAGGGATGTTGTATGCAAAATATAACTTATATTTTAACTTGAATATAATGTAGGAGGTATGTATATTGTGTTCTTGTATGTGCTTAAGGTTATCTTGATGTTGATTAAGTTAAATGGATGGACTAGACATGAACTAGTGAATAAAGTTGCTAATTGAGGATATTTGGAGTTGTGGATTATTTTCATTGTTATAAATACATGGTATGAGGCTGGAATAATTGATTAATGACTTCATTATCATGTTAATGATACTGTTAAATTGAAGTAAGAAGTCTATAAGGGGTGATATGGGGTTTACGGATTCCAATCGGAGCTTGCCACTCATCGTGAAGTAGTTGTGACTTGTTGTTGCTATATGTTGTCTTTTATTGATATTTATATGTTGGATTTCTCTGGTTGTTGTTGTTGGTATATTGTATTGGAGGAGGCCCTTTTTAGAGGGGAGATGCTGCCCAAATTTACACAAACGAGCTACTAGTTTAATTTGCAGACTTAGCCTTTACTCAACACTGATTTTGAATCTCCTTGTGCTATGGTAGATTGAGTTGAGTTGTTTGAAGAATTGCTTGGAAGGTATTAAGGAATCATTGGAGTTAAGATATGTTAAGACTATATCATCTTTCCTTTTGGCATGGTCCATATGATACCACAAAACGAGCAACCACGCAACTTTCATAAACGATTCTATTCTTAGAAGTACTAAGGTTTCTTATGTTCTTGATTCCCCATATGTCCTACTACCATATTTTCTATTCATGGGTCTCATGATATTTTGACAAATGTTATTGACTTACTTAATTATGCATCGCATTCATTTATATATGTATATTGAACCATGACCAGATGGCATTATATACGCGTGTAATATATGTATATAGGGTATGAGTAAAGGTTATGGCATTATATACGCATCATCACCTGATACGCCGATATACGTTGATGATTTCGCCCACAGAGGCCGAGATGATATGAGAGGATGCCCTCATTTAATAACTCGGTCAGTCGTTTCATGAGTTACAACCACATTTCCCCACTTCTGCTTCCTTATGTGTTGTTTAACTGTATGTCATTGTATCGTGTTGGTTTTTTATGTTCGGAGTGGTCTTCGAGTGGAATGAGACACTTAGTCTCTTATTTAGAAGCTTAAGTTGGAAAAGTCAACCGAATGTTGACTTTGTATAGAAGATCTCGAATGTGAATTCTAATGGTTCAGATAGCTTCGTTAGGTGATTCTGGACTTAGAAGCGTGTTCAAAATGTAATTTGAAAGTCCGTGGTAGATTTAGGCTTTAATTGGCGAAATTGGAAATTTGGCATTTTCCGTTCGATAGTGGAAATCTTGATAACGGGGTCAGAATGGAATTTCAGAAATTGGAGTAGGTCAGTTATGTCATTTGTGGTATGAGTGCAAAATTTCAGGTCAGTCGAGTGAGGTTTGATAGGTTTTGGCATCGTTTGAGGAATTCAGAAGTTTTGAAATTCTTAGGTTTGAATCCGAGAGTGATTGGTATTTTGATGTTATTTTAAGCGTTCCGAAGGTTTGAATAAGTTTGAATGGTGATATGTGACTTGTTGGTTTATTTGGTTGAGGTTCCGAGAGTCTCGTGTTGATTTCGGGAGGTTGTCGGATAAAGGATGAGATTTGAGGAAGTGCTGAAGAATTTCCTTCAGCTGTCATAACCGTACCTGCAGAGTGGGGACCGCAGGTGCGAGGCCCATAGAAGGCATAAGCAGCCGCAGATGCGGCCATAGAGGAGAAAGGCAGGAGCCGCAAGTGCACGCATGGGACCGCACTTGCGTGATCGCAGATGCGGGATGTTGACCACATAAGCGGGTTTCGAGGTTTAAGTGAAAATCGCACCTGCAATGGATTTTTCGTAGGTGCGGCATCGCAGAAGCGACTTATGGACCGCAAATGCGGAATTTCTGGGCAGAAAGTATATAAGGTCTCCTTCGTGAATTTCAGTTCATTTTACACCATTTTTGGACGGCGTTGGAGCTTTTGAGGGCGATTTTTAGGAGGAATTCAGGGGTCTATCAGCAAGGTGAGTGACTTGAGCCCTAATACTTGTATATTTGATGATTTCCCGTTGATTAATCATGAAATTTGTAGAAATTAGGGATGAAATTGGGGGAATTAGAGCTTGAAATTGGAGAGTTAAATTTGAGGTTTGAGGGACCATTTGGGGTCGGATTTTGATGGTTTTGGTATGTATAGACTCGTGAGTGCAAGGATTTTCTAGTTTTGTAATTTTTATCAGATTTCGAGATATGGGCCCGGGGACCGGGTTTGAGTCCAATTCAGGATTTTTGGTTTAATTAATTTTCTTGTGGAATTCATTCCTTTAGTACATTGATGATAATATACTGATATTGGATAGATTCAGAGCATTTGGAGGCCGAGTCGAGATGCAAGGGCATCACGAGTTAAAGTTTTGTCTGATTTGAGGTACATAATGATTGTGAATCTTGTTCTGAGGGTATGAAACCTCGGATTTCACATCGTTTCACTATTTTGAGGTGACGCGCATGCTAGATGACGAGCGTGAGGGCGTGCACCATTGGGGATTGTGACTTGGTCTGTCCTGTAGCAACTATTAAGTTTTGTATTTGACTGAAAACTATTTGATACTTATGTTCTTTGGAAAGTATTACTATGTTTTGGGCTTAACACCATATTTGGGCCTCGTGCCAAGTTGTTTGGACCTTTAGGGGCTTTTTACTACTATTCCTCACTGTTTTGAGTTAATATCTGTACTCAGTCATGCTATGTTTTACTGATTTCCTAACTCAGTCTTATTTACTCCGCTTTGATTCATAAAATGATATTATGGGCTGAGCACCCTGTTTTATTGTTAGCCCGAGTAGCTTGAGAGGTTTTTGACTGAGTGAGGCTGAGGGTTTCTGTTGTGAGGATATTGGGGGATCGGGCTGCGCGCCGCCGCATATTGTAACTAATTTGTGATCTTGAGAGGCCGAGGGCCTGATTTATTATGCCACGAGATGGCTTGTTATAGCGCTTGGGCTGTAGGAGCGCCTTTGGAGTCTGTACACCCCCAGTGAGTGCGGGTACCTTGAGTGAGTGATATGATGTTGCCCGAGGGGCTATTCTTGATTCATGTTGTGCCCGAGGGGCTGGTTACGAACGATTGTGAGGTTGCCCGATGTGACGACCCAAAGGGTCATCACCGTATTTCTCCCTTTTTTCGTGCTTCCGAGGCCTTGAAAACCTCATTTTTAGTTGCCTCGATTTGCGTGCATAGTTTGGGCGCGAAGTCGAAAAGTTTTTATGTTAAAATATGTGAATTCTGTGAGAAATTTGAAGAATTATGATATTAATATTGATATAGTTGACTTTGGTCAACATTTTGGGTAAACGGACCCGGACCCGTGATGTGA
>MU666657.1:1563-27538 GCA_026770625.1 Nicotiana glauca
CCCAGCACAAAAAATTTTTACTTTTTTTTTTTGTAATTTCAAATTCTATATTTTTTCGTTTTTATGCCCCCCCCTCCCCCCCCACCAAAAAAAAATATTCTTAATATATTTTTCAATTATAGTTTTTTTATTTATCCTTTTAAAGGTTCAAAATTTTAGAAGTTCCAAAGTTATGAGTTCGGAGGTTTATGTGTTTGGAAGTTTACAGGTTTAGAAATTATAAAATTTACGGGTTAGAAATTCTGCGATTTCGAATGTTTAGCGGTTCGAAAGTTTATGAAAAATGTGGGTTCGGAAGGTTGTTGGTTTGAAAGTTTATGGCTTCATGTTTATTATATCTAAATTATTTATGAATACTCTTTAGAAGTCATTTTTCTTAATTTGCATACCAAACACCGAAAAATAAATAAGATTACTACTTGTTTTCTAAGAAAACATTTTCTTGAAAAATATTTTCCATTATACCAACCACACCCGTAGTTGCCACCTTTTCAACATCAGATTATCTAATCTAACTTATTTTGCTTACTACATTCTCTTAAATAAAAATTAGAAAACTACAAAATTTAACAGGTCAAATAGTATAAACATGCCAAGGCTCAGTTGGATTTAAAAACTTGGTATATAAGTATTCTAAACAAAATCTACCTAGAAAAAAATATTATTCATTTCAATAAAACTCAAAAACTCAAAAATAATTATTTTTTTCAGCCTTCAGTTACTCTTGTAAGCTTTAATTTTTAAACCCGGGCTACAAATAACTAATAGATAAATAAAGAAATGAAATTTTCCCTAAAACTCCATAGCTTTTGGAAGATCAGCATAGCTGTCTTCGTACCGATCCTCTCTACTAAGCTTGCTCATGACTCGTGAGACCTAGGATACCTAGGGCTCTAATACCAACTTGTAACGACTCGGAATCCCAACCTCAGGGTCATAATGAAACCTAACATCTACTTGCTAGACAAGTCGACGTGAAGAAAATTTACTTATTTTAACAATTTATGTCAAGATAATAACAATGGTGATTGTGCGGTCCGCATTTATTCTAGGCTTGAAATGTGACTTCTATGAATCTTGAACTCGGGCATAGCTTCTACGATCGCACAATAATTGTGCGGTCCACAAATTATACTTCGTCTCAAACACAATTCCTTCATGTTTGGCGGCCGCAGATGAAAATCTACGGTCCGCACTTGAACCTTTTTGCATGATTTTTGTTCTTCAGTTCAGATCACTCCTTCTTAAGTTGTATTTCATCTCTGTGGATCATTGTCCATCACTCTTGCAATTTAACGTATTTCATCAGTTTTCGGGAATATAATTAAAAATTTTTGGACTACAACGAAAGCTAAAAGTCGCTAATGAATAGTCAAAATCCCCACTTATTAACTCCTTCAAACTTAAGTTATTGCTTGTCCTCAAACAATTAAAGTAGTTCCCACCTCCAAAAGTTAAGAGCTATTCTAGCTAATCTAAGGTGCATCAAACACACATCAATTGGGACTAACAATTACCCACAACACTTATGAATTATCAAGAAGACAATGATTTGAGTTTTTAAGAACAAATGGTTCTAATGTGACACTTGGGCATCAATAATTGACTTTATTCATCAAGAAAGTTCGCTCTTTCATGTAGGTTATTGCGGATCCCAAACTCCTCCTCCTCTACTCTCTGTTAGCATATCTTACTTAAGAATGTAGCACTCAATTCAAGGATTTGTGAAACGTTCACTCATCTCTCTCAAAAGAATATCACAAGTACGGCTATAAGTACCATATGTGTCACCACCCAAACCGATGGACCGCGACAGGAAGCCGGTACCTTACTCAACCGAGTTCCAACGTAACGTATGTTTCATATCATTTTATCATAAGTAAATGAATTGAAGTAAAGCATGAGGGAATACAAACTTATACATATGATATACTGACCTATAAGACCCAAATGATCACTCATACACTGAACATAGACCGACAAGACTGCACAATCTTTCACATAAACGACATATGTCTACAAGCCTCTAAGAGTACATAAATATCATGAAGGTCGGGACAGGGCCCCGCCTTACTAACTAATACATGTCCTAATCATACTGACAACATAAGCAACTCCGGAGATAATGGAGCACACCAACAACTTCCGCTGAGCTGATAACCTACTTGGAGGACTCTCTACCTGTCTATCGGGACTTGGGGGCATGAAACGCAGCGGCCCTTGGCAAAAGGGACGTCAGTAAAAATAATGTACCGAGTATGTAAGGAATAAAAATAAGTAAATAATAGACATGAGAGAAACATGGAGTAAAAGACTTGACATGTAAGTCTGAATAACTATGTGAATCATTAGTATGTATAATGCCATGCATATGCGTATAAATGTCATGTCGTGCATAAGTACATGTATACATAATATCATCAAGCCTCTGAGGGAGTTCCATCATATTATCTCGACCACTGTGGACAAAATTATCATTGTATACCAGCTGATCAGGTGGTGGTGCATATATAATGCCGTAACCTTTTCCCATATCCCATATACATATATATACATATATACACGTATATAACGCCATCTGGTCATGGGATAATTTACATGTATAAATGAATGCAATACATGACAAATACATGAATAAATTCTCTTGGAACATCATAAGACCACTATACCTCTTATTAATATCATGAAACAAACTTTATCAACTTTACGTATTTTCTGAGACCCATGAATAGATGATATAATAATAGGACACATGGGGAATCAAGAACATAAGCATCTCTAGAATTTCTACGAATAGAGTTATTTATGGAAGTTGTACATTTTCTTGTTTCGGTTGTATCGTATGGATCATGTCAAAAAGAAAGAAGTGATAGCCTTAATATACCTGGACCGATT
Source organism: Nicotiana glauca (assembly GCA_026770625.1). Classification (NCBI taxonomy): domain Eukaryota; kingdom Viridiplantae; phylum Streptophyta; class Magnoliopsida; order Solanales; family Solanaceae; genus Nicotiana; species Nicotiana glauca. Next base: position 4,459 of record MU666657.1, read on the forward strand.
CTATTGATAATCCCTCTAACATACGACAATTGCGACAAAATACATGAAGGCAAGATTATAGTAGAGAAAATTCTATATGATATTTTTGAGAAAGATTTTACCGTATTCTCTTAGAATTGCAAATCCCATTGCTATTACACAGTATAATATCGTATGAAAATTCTTGCCGAAGACCCGTTACTTAGAAGATTTAAGTACCTTCAATTGTGAATTAAAGAGAGGCTAACATAAAATCATCTCTTAAATGATGTAAGAAGGCCTCTTATATTTGTGTATTTATGGGCCCCACTTGAATAATGACTAAGCCCAAGAAGGATTATCCTAATGACACCTTATACCATAAAATCCTTAGTCATATTTAGGCTTGATTATCTTCACACATGCTGCCACGTTAAGATGATTAATCAACCTTATCCAAACAAACTAATTAATTAGTTAATCTTTCACCAAAATTACTAATTACTTAATTATCCACATAATTAAGAATTATCTCAAATTACTTAAAATACTACTCACTTTTAATTTATTTTATATTCTTTGATATCATGATCATATGGTACCTTGTATGGTACTAGTCCATAAATACAGAGTATTGTATCTCAGGCCGTATTTTATCCCAAAATTTCAAATTTCAACAAAACTTATTTTCGTCGATTTGCTTATCCTCTCACCTTCACGAATTTACTTATCCCTTATTTGAGATAGCATAATACTTATAATCCTAGAATAATCTCATTCCCGAGTTTACATCGATTAACTTATGACGAAACTTTAACATACAAAAATACGAAATGTAACATCTCATTTTTGAAGTTTTATTAATTTACTTATGGCATACTTCCACGTACGAAACATGGGGCGTAAAATCATTCCCCACTTTGTAACATCCATCCTCGAATGTTGACTGATGCACTAATCACTTCGTAATATGACTTCTGAATACTTTAGTACTCTTCTTGTCATCTAGGCAACTGTTCTCTGAATAAATCTAAAGGCCAGGGCATTTCCCCCTTTAGGCCTCTTTCTCATACCACGACTTGGGGTTGGAATTCTTTCAATCTCAAAACTGTTGCTACCTTCTATCATGCGGCTTGTACAAGTCTTTGTATGTGGCCTGTGAGACTCTTCTATCCTCTTTCCTCCCGCTTTTAGCTAATCTCTAAGCCTCACTTTGTGAACATATACAAAATTATGATAAGTTGTCCCTTTGGGTGTCATTAGCTTTACTACATCTAAGTAGTCCATACTATACCATAACTCTTACTTCGATTTATCGCTACTGAGGTCTGCTACCAAACTCCAAGTTACTCTCGTTGCTTATCCTATATGCGTAAAGCTATGTCCTTTAACGCTTCTTCATTATTATTCATCTTAAGACTGAGTTTACGTCTCATCAGGGAATATCTGAAGTGGCTTACCTAATCCACCTAGGGGCGATACCGTACTTCAATAACTATATTTCATAGCATCCCAATGTGATTCTCCTTACGAGGTTATGTTAATCATGTACAATTCATCAAATCATTACCGAATCGAAGTCCCAAACGTCATCCTTTATATATCACAATTACACATTCATTCTACTGCTAGGGCATAATTCTATCTCTTCTAAATGCTATTAGTCTTAGACTCATTTGAGTTTATTCAGGCTATAGTGAGCTTTGTATAACTTAGAGAAACTGTCTGCTCTTCTTATTTTCATGGGCTTAATCCTGATGACTTATCCATTTTCGTCATCTTCTCGATACCTAAACCATAGGATGGAAGATATGCTACCGACGATGTCCTATTATTCATGGATACTAAACTCCCGCGCTTCTAGCCTTTTATCCGACGTATGGACTATTTACAACCTTCTACATTTGAGTATTCGTACGTTGTTCACCTTACTACCTTAAAATCTTGCATCATATCTTCTATTTCCTTCATGACCTCCTTTCTACATAGGTATAATTTACAACCATAACTTGAAGCTCTATTATAATACTTCAACCTCTAGTGCATACAAAATTCGATGGGTGCTTCGTTCTAACTTCTAATGAGCCTGGTACTTTTCTAACTGGCTTTATCATAGGACCATTATAGAATATGGTTGTTTTAATTTCTCTCTTGTACCTCTAATATTAAGAGTGATCTTACAATGTTCTTAATCACAATTTCTATACTTTTCTAGGTCTAATAATCAGACTCCTGATTTACTTGGTTGATGTAACTCTTTAGTTTACTCTTCCTTCTAATCAACCTTTAAGTATGCTTAAGCTCTCTTCTGATCTGCGGCTCCTGGTAGTAGTTATTACTTTATCCTTTCATGGGCGTTATGGAAATATCCATGATACAATATTCTAAAAACTCAATCATTTGTTTATGCCATGGGCTCAATTCTTTCTTTTAACTTGTAACAGAATGTTCTATATCTGCATGATTGTCAATACATATGCTGCATGTATAAATTTCCGAACTCTTAAGTACATTCATAACGTACTCTGGGTCATTAATCGAATAATTCTTTTCGCTCCTTCTCAGCTTTTTTTTTAAATGTAATAAATTACTTTTCCTGGTCTTTCTGCCCCTTTGTTGCGTGAATACTTAGCTTATCTTAGTACCCACACACATTAGAATTCCATACAACTCATATGATCTTGAATATAACTTCTGATTTTACTTCTTGTTCATTAGCCACGGTAGGTGCCATTTTCTTATGGAGTGCAAAACAATGTTGTTGTGAGACTGTTGTTATAAGACCATTTCCTCCTTAGGTTACTGAGCTTAGGTTGAAGTCTTCTTCCTTACTTCCTCAGCTAGGCTTTCATTGTAGTATCTAGTGTGGATCTTCTAACTCTTGTAAAGTTGTAAGCTTATTACATTGTATATTCAACGGACCTTTTGATGTCCTTCCTTGCCTATAATTATCCGTAGTTACTTCCTTCTACGCCCTTGTGCTTGTAGGGTTGCTTCTGAATTGATATTTTGACTGTCTTCCCAGTGGCACTCTCTTTTATTCCCGTAACATTCATACAGTACCTTTAACTACCCCAACTCCTATCTGAATATATCTCAAGGGTCACGATGTTATATTTGCGAGACTGAATTCCCCATTGGCTTCCACTCTGTTTATATGGCACGGTCTGTTGATTTGTATGTATCCTCTTATCTAGCCATAACTAGGCTCTTCCTATATTGACTACTAATTACTCGTTGGCCTATTCTCATATCAATATCCCGCGTAATCTTTCTTAGGTTATTACCTTTGTCTTAACTTATCTCTCGTATTGGCTCCTTATTTATCAATAAGATCTCGGGCAAGACCCTTACTTCCTCTCCTTGACATTGTGTTTGCATAATTTTCTAGAATAGTAGCATATTTGTAGGCTTTGAATAAGTGCAGTCTAATCCCTTTTTCATTTTATCGCATTCTTCCTTGACCATTCCATGGTTACTAGAACCACTTAATTCTGACTTAATGCCACATTACTCCATAATCCCCCCTCTAGGGAAGTACTAAGATTTAATGATGCGACGATCTACCTATAGATGTTTTACCTTTTCATCTTTGGCGTTGTTACGCCCCAAAATATTACGTCGATATTACATCCCGCAATATCATATTACGATGATATCACGCTTTGCAGTATTAAACTATAACGATGGTGCACCCTGCAGTATTGTACGTTGAATTTGTCGTAAGGTAATTAACATCAGTCCAAGGAAAATACTATTTGGAGATTATAAGGATTATACTATTTCAAACAAGTGATGAGTAAATTCATGAAGGTGAGAGGGGAAGAAAGTCAAAGAAAATAAATTTTCGTCCAAGATTGGCATGTTGGGATAAAATTCGTGCCGAAATATTCGATATTTATGGACTAGTACAATACAAGGTACCATATGACTGTAATAGTATGATGTATAAAATATATTAAAAATGAGTAGTATTTTTAGGTAATTTGAGATAATTCTTAATTATGCGGGTTATTGGTTAATTATCGGGTAACGGGACATTACCTGGTTAATTAATAAATTAGTAGATAATAATTAAAATCCCCTCCTCCCCCCTCAAACCCTCCAAAACGTGTAAGCTTCCTAAGTGACCAGGCGGAGTCCTGTGAAGCCGGTCCTGCCACCTTTTCTTTGTGATAATTATGGAATCAGAGTTAAACCGAAAGGGATTCAAAGAAAAAGTAGGCAAAAGGTAAGCATATGAGTTTAAAGAGAGGCGTCCCTTTCGGGGAAAGAGAAGGACATATCTGGGATGCATGCTGGCTTCAAATGAACATGATATGATTCTTGGACTGGACTCCCGGCCCACACAAACTTTCCAACTTCTCGTGAACGCATTGATCCGCATTTCAAAACCAGGGAACCTTGCCAGGACTCTTTTAGTGATGGATGTCCTCTTTTCAGCCGATAGCGCGCTTTGCGGGTTTTCGCCAATCGACCTCTCTCATTTCTCTTCTCACCGTCGCCCGATAGTGCTCTTTGCGAGTTTTCACTAAGCGGACTCTCTCATTTCATTTTCTCTACTCACCATCGCCTTATGGTGCCCGAAGGTTTTCACCGATAAGACTCTCTAATTTTATTTCTCTCAATTTGAATTGTATCAGATTCCAACAATGACGTTTTTAGTTCCCATGCCTTTGCCAATTGATTAGAAGGACTTGGACAATGTTTTGGGTGAAAGAATTTTGGATAGAAGTACAACTTTAGAACCATTTTGGCGGACTCATGACCGAACTATTATATCATCTGCCCCAGTTTCAACTTTTGGGGAAATTGGGATCTTTGTTTTGGTATGACTGAACCTCAGGGAGAGGCTGCTTACGTATCCTTTCAGAATTAAGTCAAACGTAGTTTAGGCAAATATTTTTTTTTTGTTTTTGTTTTTGTTTTTGTTTTTCTTTTATCTTTCTTTTTCATTTCCTTTTTCTTTTTTTTTCTTTTTTTTTCTTTTTCTTTTCTTTTTATTTTTCTTTTTCTTTTTGTCCTTTCAAATTCCAAAGAGGGTAGCTAAAGAAATGGAATCGGCTTAAAGTGTTTACAAAGGATTGATAGTGTTTGGGGTAGCGGGAAGGAAAGCCTTCGTCATCTCAATTACACAAAAGCCATCAAACCAGGAGGCCTAGACATAATACCTTTTGACTGCATCTGTATTGACTGCAATTTCAGGATCGTTTCCTTCGATGTCTCCCAGATACAATGCTCCTCTTGGTAGTATCTTTCGGATTATGTGTGGACCTTTCCAATTAGGAGCAAACTTCCCTTTTGCTTCCTGGTGGTAAGGGAGAATACACCTGAGCACGAGCTGTCCCACTTCAAAATTCCTAGGACGCACTTTCTTGTTATAGGCGCGGGCCATTCTTTGTTGGTACAACTGCCCGTGGCAAACTGCGGCCATTTGTTTTTCATCAATTAATGACAACTGCTCTATCCGAGTGTTAACCCGCTCACTGTCCTTAATTTCTGCTTCAACAATTATGCGAAGTGAATGGATTTCTACCTCTGCGGGTATGACAGCTTCAGTTCCGTAAACCAACAAGTATGGGGTCACTCCGATTGATGTACGTGCTGTCGTACGATACCCGAGTAATGCAAAAGGCAGATTTTCATGCCATTGCCTGGAGCATTGAATCATCTTTCTCAAAATCTTCTTGATATTGGAGTGCACAAAGTCTACCACAACTTTCTTGGTGACCGATTTGAGTGTGATGGCTTCAACCCATTTTATGAAGTAATCGATTGCAACCAATATGAATCTATGCCCATTTGAAGCTTTCGGCTCGATTGGCCCAATGACATCCATACCCCAAGCAACAAATGGCCAAGGTTCTGACATCGTATGAAGCTCTGTTGGAGGTGCAGGAATCAAATCACCATGCACCTGACATTGATGACATTTTCGAACAAAGCTGAAGAAATCCTTTTCCATAGTTATCCAATAATAACCCGCTCGCAGAATTTTCTTTGCCAACACATAACCATTCATATGAGGTCCGCACACTTCCGCATGTAATTCATGCATAATTCTCCCGGCGTCCTCGACATCGACACATCTCAGCAAATTGAGGTCCGAAGTCCTTTTGTACAAGACGTCACCGCTTAAGAAGAAACCGCTTGCATGCCATCTAATAGTTCTCTTTTGATCTCCAGTGGCTTGCTCGGGGTATTCTTGTGTTTTCAAAAATCTTTTGATATCATGATACCAAGGTTGAATGCTGGGTTCCGCCTCGACCGCATTACAATACCCGTGCTTTTCCATGATTTTAATTTCCAGAGGATCAATATGAGCATTGCCTGGGCAAGGCAGCATTGAAGCTAGAGTGGCGAGTGCATCGGCTAGTTCATTGTGACAATGAGGAATGTACCCAAACTCTATCGACTTGAAGCATTTGGTGAGATCTTCCATATGTTGCCGATAGGGGATGAGTTTAATATCTCGAGTCTCCCACTCTCTATAGGCTTGCCGGATAATCAGGTCAGAATCCCCCATGATCAATAAGTCTTCAACATCTTGGTCAATTGCCATATTTATACCCATGATGCAAGCTTCATACTCAGCTGTATTATTTGTGCAGAAGAATCGGAGCCTAGCCGTGGCTGGGTAGTGCTGACCATTGGGTGATATCAAGATTGCCCCAATGTCTACACCACTTACATTTACTGCTCCGTCAAAGAACATTTTCCAGGCACGAGTATCCTCAGAGATGGCTTCTACTGAATTTACCTCTTAATCTGGGAAGTATGTGCTCAATGGTTGGTATTCATCGTTAATCGGGTTTTCAGCCAAATGATCTGCCAACACCTGGGCTTTCATTGCCGTGCTGGTGACGTAGACTATGTCAAATTTCGTGAGCAAGATTCGCCATTTTGCTAGTCTCCCAGTGGGCATCGGTTTCTGGAATATATACTTCAAAGGATCCAACCTGGTTATGAGGTAAGTAGTGTGGGCTTGGAGATAATGTCTCAACTTTTGAGCAACCCACGTCAGAGCACAGCATATTCTCTCCAACAAAGTGTATTTGGCTTCACAGCCGGTGAACTTCTTACTCAGATAATAAATTGCCTGCTCTTTCTTACTAGTTATGTCATGTTGCCCAAGAACACAGCCGAACGAATTGTCCAACACTGTCATATACAAGAAGAGAGGTCGCCCAAGCTCCGGTGGGACCAACACTAGAGGGTTTGATAGATATTCCTTGATTTTGTCGAAAGCCTCTTGACATTCAGATGTCGATTTGATTGCTGCATCCTTCTTCAACAATTTGAATATGGGCTCACATGTGGTAGTCAGTTGAGTGATGAATCGACTGATATAGTTCAACCTGCCCAATAAGCTCATCACATCCTTCTTAGTTCTTGGAGGAGGTAAATCTCGAATGGCTTTTATCTTTGTTGGATCTAACTCGATACCTCTCCTGCTGACTATGAAACCCAGGAGCTTTCCTGATGGGACTCCAAAGGTGCATTTGGCCGGATTCAGCTTCAAATCATACGCAGCCGTTCAAAGAACTTTCTCAGATCTCGAACGTGGTCAATCTGAGTTCGGGACTTAATGATTACATCATCCACATACACCTTTATCTCCTGGTGCATCATATCATGGAAAATGGTGGTCATGGCTCTCATATAGGTTGCCCCAGCATTCTTTAGCCCAAATGGCATGACTCGACAACAGTACGTACCCCAAGGTGTAGTGAAAGCTGTCTTTTCGGCATCTTTTTCATCCATCAACACCTGGTGATATCCTGCGTAATAATCCATAAAGGACTGTATTTCATGTTTGGCGCAGTTATCAACAAGGACGTGGATGTTAGGCAAAGGGAAATTGTCTTTGGGACTTGCCCTATTCAAATTTCGGTAATCCACACACACCCGGGTTTTCCCGTCTTTCTTTGCCACTTGAAGTACATTGGCTAGCCATGTAGTATATCGGACCACTTGGATTACCCCCGCCTTTAGTTGTTTTTGTGATTTCTTCTTTGATCTTATCACTGATATCAGTTTTAAATTTTCTTTGCTTTTTCTGCACTGGAGGGCAATCGGGGTAAATTGGCAATTTATGCACCACTAGATCCACACTCAGTCCTGGCATGTCATCATACGACCAAGTAAACACATCTTTAAACTCAAACAAGAGTTGGATTATTGCATCTCAAGTTTTCTCATCTGTGTGAATGCTTATTTTGGTTTCCCTTATTTCCTCTGCAGTTCCCAAATTAACCGGTTTAGTGTCATTCAGATTTGGCTTAAGTTTGTTCTCAAATTGTTCCGATTCTTGGTTTATTTCCCTAAAAGCCTCTTCTTCATCATATTCAGGTTCTTGATTTATTATTTCAGAGTTAGACAACGTGTTTGAGTCTGGACATGAAGTCCGCAAGCATGTCATGTTATTTAAAGCCGCATTATTATGACTGAAAAGAAAAGAAGAAAAGGAAAAAAAATAATAAAATCAGAAAGAATAAATAGAAAAGTGGACGATGAAATATTGATTTCATTTCTTTGAACTTGGAAAGATAACAGGGTTTACATTCAGGAATTTAAAAGACAAGAAACTAAAAGAAACATTCGAGTTACACCCTGTAATAACTCGAGATGTAGAAAAGGTGACAGGGCTAGTCTACCGGGACTCCCGCCTGATCGGAAATGGCGTAGCCTTCCAATTTTGGAGTATAGCATCTGGTCCCATGTAGAGCACCTCGGCGGTGCTAGTCCCTTCCCCTGGCTGGACCATGTTGGTTTCATAAAGCATTTGCCTTATAGCTCCACATATATCTTCAATTTCTTTAGCCGTGAACACCTCATAGTCTTCTTCTTCACCATACTTAGGCTTGACAAAGGTCTCATACAGATGTGGCAACGGCTGTGGCAGAACCCATCCTTTCTTCTTTCTTTCTTCGGCCTATTTCTCATCATCTAGGGTAAGGTGAAGGCCTATCCCGAAAAACTTTTCAGCTGTGGGTTGATTTACCGGCTCGGATATTCCTTGCAAAGCTTTTCCCAAGCCTTTTACTGATTAGAAACCGTGTCTAATCATTTCTTTGGCCACCATGATTAAAGCATTAGACAGGAAAGGCTGGGGGGCACGGATTTCCTTCCTCGTACTGGTCAGCTACCACAATTTCAAAGGCTTGATAGACAATATGCTCACTTCCTTCCCTCGCCTCCAAGCATGGGATAGATGGGTCACGATAAATGGACTTCTCATCTTCTCCGTGGACCACGATCTCCTGATCTTCATACTCAAATTTCACCATCTTGTGGAGGATGGAGGGCACAACTCCTGTAGCATGGATCCAAGGCCTTCCCAAAAGAAAGTTATAAGATGTATCCATGTCCAAAACCTGGAAGGTTACCTTAAAATCTACTGGGCCTATGGTTAATATCAAACCAATTTCACCGATAGTATCCCTCTTAACACCATAAAAATCTCTCACGCAAACATATTGGGACAAATCCTTCCTGTCCCAATTTTCATTCTTTGCAACGTGGAGAGTGGGCAAATGTTAACCCCCGAGCCTCCATCCACCATGACCCGCTTAATGTAGTAACCCTCACATTTGACAGTCAGGTTCAAGGCTTTATTGTGGGTAGCTCCTTCTGGAGGCAAATCATTTTTACTGAAAGAGAGTTGATTGACGGCAAAGAATCTTTCTGCCATTCTTTCAAGTTGTTCAACCGAAGTTTCAATTGGCACATATGCTTCATTCAAAGTTTTCATAAGGATCTTCTGATGTTTCGCGGATTTGGTCACTAATGACAATAGTGACAGTTTCTCAGGACACTTCCTCAATTGCTCCACCATTTCGTAGTCAGGCATCTTCATCTTCTGAAAGAAGGCCTCTGCTTCTTCGGCGCTCACTGGCTTCTTAGATGGAAAGCGTTTTTGTGTGGCGCTATTTACCTCCTGTATGTTTGAATACTTTTCAACAGGGACTGTTCCTGGAAATTCTCCTAAAATTTCCTTGCCTTTGTATGTAACCACTAGTTCCACGGCATTGCAGAGGGGTCGGTCATTGGCTTCTGTGGTACACGTCCAATAACCACTGGCTCACTCAGCCGAGACAGTTTAATTTTCCCCCGCACCACATAGGCCCCTTTCGGCACATACATCTATGTCCCTTTCTTCACTTCATACTTCCTCGGAGTGCTCACAACTAGTGGTTTCTCTTGGCGACCTCGCGAAACATAAAGAACTTCGTGTTTAGGAGGCACTGGCTCTGCTTTTGTCTCAGTTTTCTTCTCAGGCTCAGTTTTGACATATTTATACTTCTTCTCCCCTTTTCCTGCTTTGGGGCTGCCTTGGGCTTCCTATTGGCATCGGCAATAGAAACTATGTCTTTTAGGGCCGGATCAAATTCTAGATCTTCACAAATCATACCGATTACTGGCCTGTTGTTGTGAGCGGGCAAAGGGTTATTGGTAATATTCGGGGTTCTTCATCTCTCAACACTATTTTTCCTTGTCCGATCAAATCTTCCACAACTTTTTTCAATGTCTAGCAGTTGTCAGTACTATACCCTTAAGCTCCTGAATGATAGGCATAGTGGACACCCCGTTGATAGGCTGGAGATTCCAAATTCTACCTATTTTAGGGGTTAGGCTGTAGTAGGTTCATCTGGACGAGCTTCGAGAACAAACTGGAGTAGGGTTCACTAATCGGTGTAAAATTCGGTCGTCTGGGTGGTTCCCGAGGGCGAAAATTATTTTGTGGTGGTCGAGAATTATATTGGTTTTGGTAAGGAGGTTGGTTTATTTGGAATGGAGGTGGATTTCGGTTAGCTTGTGGTTGCGGTCGGCCACAAGGTTGAGCATTCATGACCGTATAAGGTGGAGGAGCATAAGTCATATCTGTGTGAGGGTAATAGTGTTGATGGGCTCTTTCTGAGAACACCGATCTAGGAGCCCGGTACTTTCTTCCTCTCGATGCTTCCATTACTGTTTCTTCTTTCTTCTTACCTTTTGCCATTCTCCAGACCCGCCTTGGATGGCTTGGGAGGTTGCTCTTATGCCCGACTGGCTCAAGATTCTGCCCGTTTTTAGCCCATTTTCCACCATTTCTCCAATTTTTATTGCCTCTGCAAAAGGCTTACCCATGGCGGACATCATCTTTTGAAAGTAGTCTGCTTCTTGGGCCTGCAGGAAAACAGTGACCATCCCTACCTCATCCAATTTTTATTGCCTCTGAAGGCTTTTTCTTTAGATTCGCCAAAGAGTTCCTATCTGGTGCAATGTCTATGTTGCACTGAAATTGTCGAACAAAGTATCAGACCAGATCATCCCATATATGCCAACGTGAGACATCTTGATCCATATACCACTCCGAAGCAATGCCAATTAAGCTTTCCCCGAAATATGCCATCAACAGTTCTTCTTTGCTACCGGCACCCCGTAATTGATTGCAGTACTTCTTCAGGTGAGCAATGGGTTCACTGTGCCCGTCGTACTTTTCAAATTTTAGTGTTTTGAACCCTAACAGCAAGTGTACATGCGGGAACATACATAGGTCTGTATAGGAGATGCTTTTTTGCCCGCTCAAGCCTTGCATATTTTTCAAGCTTTGCTCGAGGCTTCTCATTCTCTTTGCCATCTCATCCTGCTCTGGGGCCTTGGGTGTCTTGTCCTGCCTCGGCGTAAGCTCATATAGTGGCTGAGCGTAGGTGTATTGAGGATAATGAGGAGGGTCAGCCTGAAAGACGGGATTCTAGAATATGAAGACCGAGGGTCAAAAGCATGCTTCGATAATGATGGTTATGTTGTTGCAGAGGATAGTAGAGATGTGAATATGTTGGGAGCAATCCCAGACGGGAACACTTGGGGGTGAGCCTTAGAGGGTATTCCAAAGAAGTTACCAGTCATAGTAGGTTGCCCCAGAGGAATATTTGGACGGCTGATGGGGACAGTGGTAACCCTTCCAGATTTAGGGAATAACTCCGGGAATCTGGGGATAGTGCTTGGGGGTTCCTTTTCGTTGTTCCAAGCATCCCACATTTCCATCAATCATAGGCGCAATATCCCATTTTCTTCAGCTGTAAAGGATTCAGAGGCCGGGACCCCAGAGATTGGGCTATCTTTGGGTATGGGTATTGTAGGTAAAGTCACTTCAGACGACATCTCTGTATTTCCCTTTGATCTGGTGAAATATCGATGTGAGACCAGCTTACCACAAACCAACCTGTGACGACCCAAAGGTTCATCACCATATTTTTCCCTTTCTCCGCACTTCCGAGGCCTTGGAAACCTCGATGGTGGTTACCTCGATTTGTGTGCGCAGTCCGGGCACGAAGCCGAAAAGTTTTTATGTTAAAATATGTGAATTATGTGAAAAATTTGAAGAATTTTGATATTAATATTGATATAGTTGACTTTGGTTAATATTTTTGGTAAACGGACCCGGATCCGTGATTTGACGGTTCCGGAAGGTCCGTAGAAAAAAATGGGACTCGGGCATGTGCCCGGAGTCGAAATTCGAGGTCTAGAACCCCGATAAAAGAATTTTTCTGTTAAATTGTTTTCTAAAATTATTAAGGAAAAATAGAAATGAAAATGAGTTAGAAAATATAGGTATCGGGCTCGTATTTTGGTTCCGATGTCCGGTACAGGTCTTAAATATGCGTTAAGCGCTTTCTGTGAAATTTGGTCGATATCGGACGTCGTTTGACGTGTTTCGGACTATGAGTTCCAAGCTTGAAAGTTTAAGAACTTTGAAATGAAAATCATGAGTTTTGAGGATCGATTCTATGTAAATGATGTTATTTTGGCGATTTGATCGCGCGAGTAAGTCCGTAGGATGTTTTTGAGGTTGTGTAAATATTTTGTTTGGAGGCCCGAGGGCTCGGATGAGTTTTGGATAGGTGTCGGATTGCATTTTCTCATGGTTGAAAACCTGTTGTGCTTCAGTTCTGCAGGCTTCGCAATTGCGAAGCCTTCACTTGCAAATGCGAGCTCGCAATTACGAGCCTTCTATCGCAAATGCAATCTTCACCTGGGAAGCATCTTTTCGCAAATGCGAAGAAAAATATCGCAAATGCGATACCAGCCCTCAAACCCCAGTCTTCGCAAATGCGAAGAACTGTCCGCAAATGCGGATGGGGACTTTAGCAAATGCAAACAATTGTTCGCAAATGCGAGTTTCCCAGTGTCCTTCAGAGTTCGCAAATGCGAACTCGACGTCGCAATTCCCACATTAGGTTTTGCGAACCCCTGTTCGCAAATGCGACATCAGAGACCTGTATATTCATACTTAACGATTTTGAAGCTTCACTTTTCATATTTTCAAAACCCAAACACCCATTGGCGATTTTTCACGAACTCCCTCTTCTCCAAATCATTTGTAAGTCAACTTTTACTTAATTTCTTCAATCTTTAACATCATTTATCATGTTTTCATCTTAAAATCAAGGTTTTTCATGGGTAAAAATGGGGGTTTTGGGTAGAACCTAGGTTTTCTTAAAATTGGGGATTTGGACCTCAATTTGAGGTCCGATTTTAAAACAAATCACAGATATGAACTTGTGGGGGTAATGGGTGACCGGGTTTTGATTCGAACTTCGGGTTTTGACCACGTGGGCCCGGGGCATTTTGGGAATTTTGAGTAAAACTTTAGGAAATTCGTTTTTATGCATTCAAGTTGATTCAATTAACATTTGTTGATACATTCAAGTAATTTGTGACTAGATTCGAGCGGTTTTGTGGTGAATTCAAGGGGTAAATCTATTCTAGAGGATTGAGTGGACATTTGGAGCATTTGAGGTAAGTGTTTAATCTAACTTTGGCTTGAGGGAATAGGATTAGAGTGTTATAATTGCTATTTGCTAATTGATCAAGTGCGGTGCATAGGCATGGTGACGAGTATCTATACACCGGAGTCTAGCATGACCGTGGGTCCTTGTTTGTACTTGTTTTTTTGAGATAATTTGGAACTCTTCTAAGCTAATTATGATAACTACATAACGTGAAGAGTTTGAGGATAAATCATGAAATATTAATACATTGGAGCGTTGGCTCGAATGATAAATACCATTGAGTAAGAGATGAAAGTATTGAAAGGAGTTGTGATTGATCCCTTGCCGGGATGGTTTAAATATACTGAATATTTTCCCTTTGCCGGGATGTGAAATCTAATGATGTTGTTCCCTTGCCGGGATTTAGTTGTTAAATGTGTTATTCCCTTGCCGGGACATTTCTTATTATTGTTTATTTTTCTCTCGCCCGTTTGGTTGTGACTACTATTTGGGTGAGGACGAGTGTTAACGCACGAAGGGTCATTCCGTGCTTTTTTTGATTATATTTGCACGAAGGGTCATTCCGTGCTATTGTTGATTATATCTGCACGAAGGGTCATTCCGTGCTATGTTTTGACTACTTATGCACGAAGGCACATTCTGTGCTCTGATTTGATTATATTTGCACGAAGGGTCATTCCGTGCCATGAAATGAGAGTCATGTGAGGGAAAGCATGAAGGGTGATGCCGTGCATTTTATTCATTTTCTTTGGGTGAGAACGAGAGTAAAAGCACGAAGGGTGAAGCCGTGCAATTATTGAATTCTTATTCTTTGATAATTATTGTTGTGCCCTATTTCTTAATTACGCTGATAAATTTTATATTCAAATTGTACTCCCCCACAACATATTTCCCTCCCTTTTTAACTGTTTAGTTTCGGTATTTCTTTTTCTTTTATTGTATATATGTATATAGGATTGTACAGGTTGATTTTGGTAGTCCGGTCTAGCCTCATCATTACTTCGCCGGGGTTAGGCCAGGCACTTACCAGCACATAGGGTCGGTTGTGCTGATGCTACACTCTGTGCATTTCTTTGTGCACAGATCCAGGAGCAGCTTTTGGGCAGCAGCAGTAGGATTTCTATCTGGGAGCTATCTTCAATCCAAGGACTCTCGAGCTAGCCTAGCTGACGTTCGCAGGCTGAAGTCCCTTTCCTTTATTTCAGTTTGTTTTCATTGTACCAAAACGGACATATGTATTTTTCTTTCATTCAGACTTGTTTGTAGTATTCTATAGTGGTCCGTGAGCTAGTGACACCATATTTTGGGTAGTGATGTGTTTCAAACTTCCGCATTTTTATATCATTTTGTTAAACTTAAAGTCTTCCGCACCTATTTAATTGTTGTTAGAATATTATATTGTTGAGGTTGGATAGAGAGTGTTTAAAGTTTGGCTGGCCTAGCTCCATTAGTAGGCGTCATCACGACGCCCGATGGTGGGAAAAATCCGGGTCGTGACACAACCACGATTTCTAAAAAACTCAGCTGGAAAATGACAGCAACAACGGTTAGTGTGAAACAACTAACAGATAGGAGACTGCACATTGGAGTGTGATGCACCTATACAGTTAAATGAATATCTACATGTTTTCCACGGTTGCATGCGTCATCCCGACTTTTCTATTATTCCTTTTCTCTTTCTTTCTCTTTTTGGTTTCTCTTATTTTCTTTTCTTTCATTTTCTGCTTTTCCTTTTGTTTTTTGCCATGGTTTTTCTCCCAATACCTTATTTTCTTCTTTTGCGTTTCTTTTCTCTCTTGTTTTTCCTTTTATATGCTTTCCTCGTATTTCTCTTTTTCTCTTTTCTTAGGATTACGGTCGAATCTTATGGAGATTGCCTACATATCATGACCCCGCATGAATTAGACCAAGCGTAGTTCTTGCAAATAAGGTAAATAAGCTAACTTTTTCTTCTTCTTCTTTTTTTTTTTGACATTTTGAAAGAAATGCCTTAAAAGGAGGAGGGAAATATTTTTTTTTGATTTTTGATTTTGATTTTTCTTTTTGTTTGTTTGAAAGAAAGACTTCGAAAAATTCCTTTTCTTTTTATTGGAACTTTGGGAATTTTAGAAGTAAAAAGAAATATTTTTGTTTGAATTTTCATTTATTTTCTCTTTTTCTAACACGAAGGAAAAATATTTTTTTTTTGTTGGATTTTGAGGGTTGCCTCTTAATTTTCGAAAGAGGGACTTTTACTACAATGTTTTGAATTTTTGAGCAAAAATATTTTTCAGACATAATTTTCAAAATTTGTTTTTTTTTAAAATTTATGAGAGAAGGACATTTAAGGAGTATTTTAATGATTTATTTTGACCTAAAAGGAAAAAGTGGCTATTTAAAGAAAAATGGGGTATTTAATGACTCATTTTGACCTAAAAAGAAAAAGTGGATTTTTTCTCAAAATTTTTATTGAAGAAAACAAAGATTCGGTTTTGCAGATACGGCCTTTTAGCACTTCCGGGGGGAGATTTTAAGGCTGTGCCCGCAAACCATTTAAAAATGACTCAGGGTGGCTATTCTTGCAAAAACAGCCTTCCAGCGCCCTTTTGGGGATATTCGGCTTATTTTAACAAGAATGGCATCACCCGACTTATTTATGAAAAAAATTAAAATTTTGCCTTTTTTGGCTATTTCTGTAAAAGGGAGGTTGGACCCGATGAGGGTTGCCTACGTATCTCACATCCGGTGAGAATCAAACCAGCGTAGTTCGGGCAGATGTGCCAAAATCACAACTATTTTGACCAATAATTTTTCTTTCTATTTTTCAAATATTTTTTTTTCTTTTCATTTTTCAAAAATTTGGCAACATTACGGCACTATATGGACATTGGGTTTTCTCAAAACAAATGATCACCCTCACTTAGTCCTAACACTGCTTATTTTTCTCAATTATATACAAACCGGTCAACATGCAAAGCCGGGCAAATAAATGCCCAAGTAGCACGTAAGATGCATCAGGATGGTCATTTTCATTTCAGATCACCTGTCCTAGACGGACCCAACCCCTGTGTTGAGTCCCCTAAGTCAAATTCACATGATGCAAACAAGCGTCCTACTAGGGATCCGACATGAGTTTTTGTTCTTCTAGGTTTAAACCTAGGTTTATTAGTCTAGACTGGCTTACTCGAGCGAACAACTCGAGTCGAGGGGGAGGCAGCGTACCGGGGTACAGAAGCTCCGCCGGCTTAGCAACTTATCCGACCTCGTTTTAAATTGGGAAAGACTCTAAACAGAAGAGAAACTACACGAAGTGCACCCTTCTCCATGATGTAGAAGACTCAGAGAGAGGAAGGGATTCGTGATAGTTTATGTAACGACCCGACCCGTCGTTATGGGAGTTACAGCCCCGTTTTCCCCGTTTTATGCTTCTATATGTTTCATTATATGTGTTTGAAGAATTTGAAATAATTCGGATAGAGTTCGGTTAGAAATGAGACAATATGTCTCTTTATGAGAAGGTTAGTTTGGAAAAGTCAACCGAATGTTGACTTATGAGTTAGAAGGCTAGAAATGGATTTCCGATGATTCTACTAGTTTCGGGGGATGAATTGTGACTTAGGAGCGCAATCGGAATTGAATTTGGAGGTCCGGTGTAGAATTAGGCTTGAATTGGCTAAGGTTGGATTTTGGCGAATTCCGGTTGATAGTTGAGATTTTGATCTGAGGGTCGGAATGTAATTCCGATAGTTGCAGTAGCTTCGTTAGGTGATTTTTGGATATGTCTGCAAATTTTTAGGTCATTTGGACGTTTTTTGGTCGGGTTTTTGATTGAATGCGCATTTCGGAAGTTTTAGTTCAACTTAGGCTTGAATCCGTGGTAATTCGATGATTTTGGTGTTTATGATAGTGTTTTTATGTTACGAGCAAGTTTGAATGAAGCAATAGAACATACTTGTGCATTTGGTTGAGGTCCCAAGGGACTCGGGGTGATTTCGGATGGTTAAACGGGAATTTTTGAAGTTTGCAGCAGGTCTGTTATTTGAAGCTCCTGGTATTTCCGCATCTGCGGAAAAAAGACCGCAGGAGCGGATCCGCAGATGCGGATCCGCAGATGCGGCTGATTGATCGCAAAAGCGGTCCTGGAGAGGGGCTGGCATATTTCACAAAAGCGAAAAAATAACCGCAGGAGCGGAAGTTGGAAAACCGCAGAAGCAGATGCATGGTCGCAAAAGCGATTTTTGGGAGGTTTAATAATAACCGCAGAAGCGGTCCTGCAGAAGCGGTCCCGCATAAGCGGTGGCTGGACCGCAGAAGCAAAAAATGCTGAGGGTTTAATGAACAGTGTTATCAAAATTTCAGAAGTTAGAAAAATATTTTGGGACTTCGGGAAGAGGCGATTTTGGACGATTTGGAGAGATTTCGAAGGTGATTCCATCAGGTACGAATTTGTAACCTCGAATAGTGTTGTTATGGTATGTAAACAAGGATTAAACAATGAAAATTCAAGGAATTAAAGGGTAAAAATGGAGGTTAGGGCTTGAAGCCTAAGAAAGTCTAAATTGACGATTTGAGGGGTCAAATTGACTCCGATTCTTGTGTATTTTATATGTACGGACTCGTGGTGAGACGAGGATTCCGAAGATGTGAATTTTGTTATTTTTCGAGAAGTGGGTCCGGAGCTCGGGTTTTACCAACTTCGTGAATTTTAATACTTTTCGAGTATTTTTGATTGGGTTATGTTTCTTTAACCCATATTTATGTATTCGTTGTGATTTTGAATAGATTCGACGCGCGAAGAGGTCGATATGAAAGGAAAAGGCATTGTGGACCATTCTACGACCGGTTAGAGGTGAGTAGTTGGTGTATATGATGGCCTGAGGGTTTGAAACCCCGGCTTATCACATTGCGACGCTATTGTAGGGCGTGACTCGCACCCCATGGCAGGTGCGGGATTGGTTATGATTGGGGATTGTGACTTGGTCCATCCTGAACAAGAATGTTTCTATATTGGCGACTGATGCGCACCCTGTATTGAATATATCTGGGCTTCTTGCCGTGTTTGGGGCCTTGTGCCGATCTGCAGCATCCTTAGAGGATGAATATCATTGTGATAGCATTCTTTGTATAATCATTGATCTCAGTCCTGTGTTTAATCAATGTTATGAAATGCTAAGTCACTTTTCCGGAAGTTAAATATCTAAAGCATAATCTTCTTAATAAATTGGAAATTGGGAAATTAATTGAATCTGTTACGTGACTCATATGCATATTGTGGACTGAGTATGGATCGGGCTGCACGCCGCAGCGAATGTTATGATTATATTGCGC
Source organism: Nicotiana glauca (assembly GCA_026770625.1). Lineage (NCBI taxonomy): Eukaryota > Viridiplantae > Streptophyta > Magnoliopsida > Solanales > Solanaceae > Nicotiana > Nicotiana glauca. The sequence goes on from MU666657.1 coordinate 23,502, forward strand.
TTGGGCTGAAGGAGTCCCTCCGGAGTCTGTACACACCCCCAGTGAGCGTCGTAGACGTTAAATGGATCGGGCTGTACGCCACATCGTGTTCATGTGCATTGCATCCTTGCATTATACTTGACTGATATACTTGATGTTGCTTTGCTGTTGGTTCGTAGTTAAGGTGTCGGNATTAAATGGATCGGGATGTACGCCACAACATGTTCATGTGCATTGCATTGCATCCTTGCATTATACTTGACTGATATACTTGATGTTGCTTTGCTGTTGGTTCGTAGTTAAGGTGTCGGACTGTTAGTTTTAGCTTTACTTTGTGGCATTTCGTGGATTTCTTATCTTCAGACATTTTATATGCTTATTACTCACTGAGTTGGGAGCACTTACCCCTACTCCCTGCACCTTGTGTGCAGATTCAGGTGCACCGGAGGCTTAGCTGAGCAGTCGTTGTCTCCAGAGCTTATCAGAGTTATTGAGGTAGCTACTTGACGTTCGCAGGACCTAACTACTCTTCCTATTTCATTTTTATTTATATATACATTCCCAGACTTGTGTATTTTCGTTCAGATATTGTTATCCAGTTTGTTTTAGAGGCTCTAGACTCGTGACTCCAGATCTTTTGGGAGTATTTTATCAGACTTCGTATTTCTCAGTATTATTCTTCGATAAATATTGGATTATTATTCTAAAACTATTATATTCTCCTTAAATTGTCGGTTTTGAAATTTATTGTTGAATTGGGAGCGGCTGTTGGTCAGGCTTGCCTAGATTTAGGGTTGGGCGCCATCACGACCTGGTTTGGGTCGTGACAGGTTGGTATCAGAGCCTAGGTTACTAGGCCTCGCGAGTCATGAGCCGGTTTAGTAGAGTCTCGCGGATCAATACGTAGACGTCCGTATCTATCCTCGGGAGGCTATAGAACCTTTAGAAAACATTTCACTTTCTTGAAATTCATATCGTGCGGCTTGTTATTATGAAAACTAAATTCCCGTATTTTATTCTCTCGCAGATGGCGAGAACCTGTGCTAACAGACGTGGCGGACGACCACCAGTGCCACCTAAAGGCCATGGTCGCGGTAGAGGCAGGGCAGCAGGGACAACACCTGCAGACCCACCTGTTGACCAGGCTCAAGGTCAGATTCCAGCACCAGTTGACCAGGCTCAGGGTCAAATTCCAGCTGTAGATGCTCTAGCAGCACATGTTCAGGCACCGGTAGTGCCCATCGTGATTCCTGGTCTCCAGGAGGCTTTGGCTCAGTTCTTGTCCGTCTGCACTAGCCTGGCTCAGGCAGTTTCAGCCACTACAACTGCGACTACTTCTCAGACCGGGGGTGGTCATCAGACCCCCGATGCTCGCGCACCTAAGCAGGTTGTTAAGGGATTACAGACACCTGAGGTAGCTCTAGTTCAACCAGTTCAGCCAGCTGCACCAATTGCACTAGTTGTTCCAGTTGCGCCAGTCGCACCGGCTCCACCTCATGTGGTTCCAGCTATGCCAGATGACGAGTAATGTCGGTTGGAGAGGTTCGGTAGGCTTTAGCCTCCGACATTCAGTGGTGTTGAGGGCGAGGATGCCCAGGGTTTTCTAGATAAGTGCCAGCGTATGCTTCGTACTGCGGGTATTCTGGAGTCTAGTGGAGTGGCTTTTACTACCTTCCAGTTCACAGGGCCTGCATTTACTTGGTGGGAGGAGTTCGAGAGGCGTAGGACTATTGGAGCAGTTCCCCTCACGTGGCAGCAGTTCTCCACGGTATTCTTGGAGATGTATGTACCCCAGTCTCACAGGGAGGAGCTGCGTCGTCAGTTCGAGTGGTTGACTCAGGGAGATATGACAGTGACTCAGTATGAGTTGAGGTTTACACAGTTAGCTCGGCATGCTACTTGGATGATCCCGACAGATCGCGAGAGGATCAGGAGGTTTGTATATGGTCTCAATTATCCGATCCGCATATTGATGGCTAGAGAGAGGGCTACAACAGTTACATTTGAGGAGGTAGTTAATGCGGCTCGTCAGATTGAGACAGATCGTCTTCGGGAGCGTGAGGAGAGGCAGGCTAAGAGGCCTCGAGGTTCAGGTAGTTTCAGTGGTGCTCCGTCTAGGGGCCAGTTCCAGCGCAGCAGAGGTCATTCCTTCAGACCTCCTCAGTCAGGTCGTTCAGAGTCCAGTGGGGCTTCGTCAGGTCGTGGTCATCAGGTCGTGGTCATCAGGGTCATCAGCAGAGCCAGCCTGCACTGAGTGCCCTTCCAGCTCAGAGCTCTGCTCCTGCTTCTTCAGCCCAAGGTTCATCTGCAGCGAGGGGTTCCCATCAGTCCCCTTCTCCAGCTCCAAGCCGTTGCTACGAGTGCGGTGAGTTGGGTCACATGAGGAGACAGTGTCCCCGGTTCCGTAGTAGACAGTATCAGTAGAGGGATCAGCCCTCATCTTCTGCTCCTGTTTCTTCAGCACCCACTTAGTCAGCTAGGAGTGGAGGCCAGGTAGCCAGAGGTTGCCCCAGGGGTGAGGACCGTACTGGCGGTGGTCAGGCTCGATTCTATGCTCTTCCAGATAGGAGAGACGCCAGTGCATCAGATGCAGTCATCACAAGTATTATCTCAATTTGCCACAGGGATGCCTCTGTCTTATTTGATCCTGGATCTACCTATTCCTATGTATCCTCATATTTTGCTCATCATTTGGGTACGACCCATAGTTGTCTTACTTGCATGTGCATGTATCTACCCCGGTGGGTGATACTGTTATTGTGGATCACGTATAACGATCCTGTCTTGTTACTATTGGGGGTCTGGAGACCCGAGTTGACTTGTTATTATTGGGCATGGTGGATTTTAACGTGATTCTGGGTATGGATTGGTTATCTCCGTACCATGCTATTCTGGACTGTCATGCCAAGACAGTTACGTTGGCTATTCTGAGTATTCCGAGGATCGAGTGGCGAGGCGTGACTGAGTATGTACCCAGTAGGGTGATTTCCTTCCTAAAAGCCCAGCGGATGGTTGGGAAGGGTTGTTTGTCGTACTTGGCTATCGTTAGAGATGTTGGAGCTGAGACTCCTAGTCTTGATTCGGTTCCCGTTGTGAGGGATTTCCCTAATGTGTTTCCAGCGGACCTGCCGGGCGTGCCGCTGGACAGGGACATTGACTTTGGTATTGATTTGGTGCCGGGCACTCAGCCCATCTTTATTCCTCCTTATCGTATGGCACCAGCTGAGTTAAAGGAATTGAAGGAGCAACTTCAGGAACTCCTAGATAAGGGGTTCATTCGCCTGAGTGTGTCACTGCGGTGTGCACAGTGTTGTTTGTCAAGAAGAAAGATGGATCAATGAGGATGTGTATTGATTACAGGCAGTTGAACAAGGTAACGGTGAAGAACAAGTATCCTCTACCGCACATTGATGATTTGTTTGATCAGCTCCAAGGAGTGAGGGTGTTCTATAAGATTGATCTTCGTTCAGGCTATCACCAGCCGAAGATTAGAGATTCTGATATTATGAAGACAACTTTCAGGACGAGATATGGGCACTATAAGTTTCTGGTTATGTCATTTGGGCTGACTAATGCCCCGACCGCGTTCATGCACTTGATGAATAGTGTGTTCTGGCCGTATCTGGATTCCTTTGTGATTGTGTTTATTGATGACATCCTGGTGTACTCGCGTAGCCAGGAGGAGCACGCGCAACACTTGAGGGTGGTATTGCAGAGATTGAGAGAGGAGAAGTTTTATGCGAAGTTCTCTAAGTGTGAGAGTTCTAGCTTAGTACTGTGACTTTTCTGGGACACGTGGTGTCTAGTGATGGTATTCAGGTTGACCCAAAGAAGATAGAGGAAGTGCAGAGTTGTCCTAGACCGCCTTCAGCTACGGAGATTCGGAGTTTTCTTGGTTTGGCGGGGTATTATCGCCGGTTTGTCCAGGGATTTTCATCTATTACTTCGTCCTTGACCAGGTTGACGCAGAAGGGTACACCATTTGTATGGTCGGATGAGTGCGAGGAGAGCTTTCAGAAGCTCAAGACAGCTTTGACCACAGCTCCAGTGTTAGTCTT
>MU666657.1:31143-106198 GCA_026770625.1 Nicotiana glauca
TTTTTATGTTATGAGCAAGTTTGAATGAAGTAATAGAACATACCTGTGCATTTAGTTGAGGTCCCGAGGGCCTCGGGGTGATTTTGGATGGTTAAACGGGAATCTTTGAAGTTTGCAGCAGGTCTGTTATTTGAAGCTCCTGGTATTTCCGCATCTGCGAAAAAAGGACTGCAGGAGCGGTTCCGCAGATGCGGCTGATTGATCGCAAAAGCGGTCCTGGAGAGGGGCTGGCATATTCCACAAAAACGGAAAAATAACCGCAGGAGCGGAAGTTGTAAAACCGCAGAAGCGGATGCATGGTCGCTAAAACAATTTTTGGGAGGTTTAATAATAACCGCAAAAGCGGTCAAAAGACCGCAGAAACAGTGGCTGGACCGCAGAAGCGAAAAATGCTGAGGGTTTAATGAACAGTGTTATCGAAATTTCAGAAGTTAGAAAAATATTTTGGGACTTCGGGAAGAGGCGATTTGGACGATTTAGAGAGATTTCGAAGGTGATTCCATCAGGTACGAATTTGTAGCCTCGAATAGTGTTGTTATGGTATAAAAACAAGGATTAAACACTGAAAATTCAAGGAATTAAAGGGTAAAAATGGAGGTTAGGGCTTGAAGCCTAAGAGAGTCTAAATTGACGATTTGAGGGGCCAAATGGACTCCGATTCTTGTGTATTTTATATGTACGGACTCGTGGTGAGACGAGGATTATAAAGTTGTGAATTTCGTAATTTTTTGAGAACTGGGCCCGGGGCTCGGGTTTTACCAACTTCGTGAATTTTAATACTTTTCGAGTATTTTTGATTGGGTTATGTTTCTTTAACCCATATTTATGTATTCGTTGTGATTTTGACTAGATTCGACGCGCGAGGAGGTCGATACGAAAGGAAAAGGCATTGTGGACCATTCTACGGCCGGTTAGAGGTGAGTACTTGGTGAATATGATGGCCTGAGGGTTTGAAACCCCGGCTTATCACATTGCGACGCTATTGTAGGGCGTGACTCGCACCCCATGGCAGGTGCGGGATTGGTTATGACTGGGGATTATGACTTGGTCCATCCCGAACAAGAATTTTTCTATATTGGCGACTGATGTGCACCCTGTATTGAATATATCTGGGCTTATTGCTGTGTTTGGGGGCCTTGTGCCGATCTGTAGCATCCTTAGAGGATGAATATCATTGTGATAGCATTCTTTGTATAATCATTGATCTCAGTCCTGTGTTTAATCACTGTTATGAAATGCTAAGTCACTTTTCCTGAAGTTAAATATCTAAAGTATATTCTTCTTAATAAATTGAAAATTGGGAAATTAATTGAATCTGTTACGTGACTCATATGCATATTGTGGACTGAGTATGGATCGGGCTGCACGCCGCAATGAATGTTATGATTATATTGCGCTTGGGCTGAAGGAGCCCCTCCGGAGTCTGTACACACCCCCAGTGAGCGCCGTCGACGTTAAATGGATCGGGCTGTACGCCACAGCGTGTTCATGTGCATTGCATTGCATCCTTGCATTATACTTGACTGATATACTTGATGTTGCTTTGCTGTTGGTTCGTAGTTAAGGTGTCGGACTGTTAGTTTTAGCTTTACTTTGTGGCATTTCGTGGATTTCTTATCTTCAGACATTTTATATGCTTATTACTCACTGAGTTGGTAGTACTCACCCCTACTCCCTGCACCTTGTGTGCAGATTCAGGTGCACCGGAGGCTTAGCTGAGCAGTCGTTGTCTCCAGAGCTTATCAGAGTTGTTGAGGTAGCTGCTTGACGTTCGCAGGACCTGACTACTCTTCCTATTTCAGTTTTATTTATATATACATTCCCAGACTTGTGTATTTTCGTTCAAATATTGTTATCCAGTTTGTTTTAGAGGCTCTAGACTCATGACCCCAGATCTTTTGGGAGTATTTTATCAGACTTCATATTTCTCAGTATTATTCTTCTATAAATATTGGATTATTATTCTAAAACTATTATATTCTCCTTATATTGTCGGTTTTGAAATTTATTGTTGAATTGGGAGCGAATGTTGGTCAGGCTTGCCTAGCTTTAGGGTTGGGCGCCATCACGACCGGGTTTGGGTCGTGACAGTTTTTATATACAATTTCAACAAATATCAAAGCGGTAAAACATTTAGCACATATAGCATGGAACATGTACAAAAATCAGATAAAGCCAAATATAATAATTGTACTAAGCTCGAAATCATTGAACCCTGAATCGGAATTCTAGGTTAGTTTTCCCATTAGAGTCGCTAGAGTTGTCACACCTCCTTTTTTACACGCTTACCCCGAAGGACAAATGTATAAGGGAGTTTTTTCATTTAAAGTGACATTATTCGAAATGGAATTATTTATTCATTTTTAAAGTCATTACTTGGGATGGGATTGTATTTTGGTGTCCCAAGTCCTTGATCCCAAATCGAGGAAAATTTTCGACTTCCAAATTGGAGTCTGCGAACTAGAAATTCAGAATAAAAAATTCTGTTGACCCGAGGGAAGGTATTAGGCACCCCCGGATCCCGTTGTTCTAGCACGGTCGCTTAAATTATTATAAGTGGCTAAAAAATCTCATTTTTATACGTGTTCTAACCTATAGTGCAATCTTAGAATTATTTAACCGCTTTTAGTTAAAAAGTTTTAAGAAAGTGAAAGTCGTTTAAAAACGTATTTTTGGATCACATCACATGAAATGCACCTGGATTCTCGACACATTCTTATTCAACGTTTTTGGATTTGGATTTGGATTGCATGAAATGTACACCCGTATTTTAGAACGTAACGTTATTAAAAAGCGCGCCTAGAGCGACTAACGGGTTATTATCTTTGTGGAGGGTCGTGAAATTTGCTAAACGGCACGCCCCGAATTCTAAGTATTTTTATATAAGCATTTAATGAGGGCCCCACAATTTATGTATTTTGTTTGGCGAGGCTCATCTCACTTTTATTTAACGGTCAACCTGAAGCAACTACTTTTTTCTATTTATTATTTATCTCTAAAATGGTCTAATTAATTTACATTTATAAATTCGGGCCTCGAATTCATGTCCAAATTCAAACAAAAGGGAGGACCTACTTAATTTGAACCCGCCATCTAACTCGACAACCCAAATTTATATTTGCAAATTAATCCCCGTGTTCCTAGTATGATTTTAATGACTTTTAGCATTTTGGGCCTTGAAACTTTGGTCCAGGTCCGTAAGTGTTGCTGTCCAGTATTGACTTGGTATAAAACAGTATCATCTCATATAACAACTGCAACAAACTAGTTTGGTTTTTCACTGGATTATTAATCTACACATTACTATGAACAATTGTAGGGAGTAATAATTAAACTAGAATGATCATCAATTACTTAATAGGTGCCAGTGCAAGTTTCCGGGTTCAAAATCTTTGGGCCTATTCAGCTCAACAAACGATATCAAGCAGTCCAGAATTGGATTCAGAGAATGACAGCATCAATAAACCAAATCCAGCATGAAATTGACCGATAAATCAGCACACTCAACAAATAACCCAATAGCCACTTGAACCACTTAAATCCAATGCATAGATGACTCTAGGTGCGTTTAAATCTCAAATATCAACAGAAACAAAGAAATTCAAGCTGTTTTGGATCCTAAGTAAGCTAGAGAGTTGGATAAAGTGCTGGAATTCAAAATTGATCTAATGAAAATAAATGTAACAGTATATTTTTGATTTTTTGGAAAGTTTCTGTTGTTTTTGGTTTTTCTAGAGAGTTTTTAAGATATAAAATAAATCTTTCTAGAGCTATATAACTTCAGATCTGAATCTCTTTAATTTGGAACTTCAATTTTGAAATTCAGACTTGAAGAAGGGGATTTTGAGGGGAAATTAGGAGCTGGAGAGTTTGGGGAATTTTCAGAGGTGTAAAACTTGTTCATGAAGGCACTAGGCCTGCCTTTTATAGGCAAGAAAGAGGGCAGAATGTTTTAGAGATTTTCACTCATTTTTCCCCCTTTTTATTTTCAAAAATTGTACCTTAATCCCTAATTTTGTGGTTTGTTTCCCAAGTTACTGCATTAAGAATGCCGAAACTTACACTAAGACCCTCTTCTAGAAGGACCTAAGGTGTTTTTTTACCTATAGAATACCTATACTACCCTCATTTTGGTTATGAAATTACAGAGTCTTAACAAATTGACCCCTTTTAGGTGCCTAAACTACCCTTGATTGCCCTTGAAATTACTAACCCAACCAAACCCCTTTACCTTAGTTAATATTCAACTACAGTTAATCAAAGGCTAAGTTATTCAGCTATATCCAAACACCTAATCCTAATTAACTTTGAAACTAAAGACTGGATTAAAGAACAACTATCAATCATACATCAAAAGAACTTAGATTAACTAATTTTGAACAATTGCTGGGGAAGCTGATTACTGAAACAATCACTGATTTGAAACGTAAAATTAAACTAATAGAAAACTTAAAAAAAACAAACAAAAGATAACAAGAAAATCCAAGAACATACAGAATCATTAATCAAATCGTCAAACTGAAACTAAGCTAAAAAATAAAATTTTGGACCCAAACAAACTCATTATTGATCAAAAGAAGACATGCTTAAACTATTTTTACTAATCAGAGAAGTAAATAAAATAAAAACAAATTCGTGCTACTGACTATAAAAAAATCAAACAGAGAAAAACAAACAAGATTCAATTCAATTGAACATGAAGAATAGGCAGTCGTGGAGGAGAAAGCGACTCAAGGAAAAGCAAGGAGAAACTTAGCTATGCAATTTAGGATTCCGCACTACTGTGATGTAACATCCGAGTATCTTGAGCGAGATTTGAGAGATAAGGATGCCAGAATCAAGATGAGGGAGGAGAGGTGACCCTAGGGTGTCGATTTTGTAAGATTTGGACACAGGCGCCACCGTACACGGTGGTGGCGGCGCTAGGGTTTGGTAGATTTGAGGGGATTGGGTAGGAATTGAGCCATGGGGGTTTTGGGTTTGGAAAGAGGGACTTGGGGAGTCTGCAGTGTAATTTTCAGGGCCATCGGAGTATCGCCGCCAGCAAAGGCGATTTCCGGCGGGCGGTGGAAGAGCGGTAGTGATATACCGGTGTTACAGGGGGGTTACGAGGAAGATGGGAAATGTTTTTAGGGTTTGGGATTTTTCGGACACTTTTATTAAAAACCAGCATAAATCGTGGGCCGTTGGATGAGGGGTGATGGATGTCCTGGATTGCTTGACTATGGAATGACGTCGTTTCAATGGGATGGGGCATTTGGACCAGGTAGGAGTGTGATTTTGTCTAGGCGTTGATGCAGATTGTGGGGGGGGGGGGTTACTTGGGCTAAGCCAACTTGGCCCAAATTTGGTCATTTACTTAAGACCACTCTTTCTTTTAATTTCTCCAATTAATTTCTTTTCTTTTCCCTTTTTATTTTGTATTTATTTTTATTCATTATTTATATTTTCCTGAATTTAATGAAATGCTAAATTAAAAATAAAACCAAATTGACTTCTAAAAATATTATTCAATTCCCAAATACCCTAATTCCTAATTAAGCACAAGTTAAGACAAATTAAAATTAATAATTCAAAAAGACCATCTTTGTTATTTTCTTTATTTTTAAGCAATTCCAACTACAACTTAACCCTAAAATGTGAAATTAAATCTTAAACAAATGCCAAGTGTATTTTTGTATATTTTCCATATGAACTAAAATGCACAAATAAAATGCAAACAATTAATCAAAAAATAAAACAAAACTCACAAAATTTGCAAAATAATGAAAGAAATCATTTTGTTTGAATTTTTGGAAATAATTCACTTAGGGCAAAAATCACGTGCTCACAGCGATATGATTATTTGATACCTAGAAGCATTGGCTCGAATTGTGATACAGATATTGAAAGTATATGAAATGACTGATTCTTTGGAGCGTTGGCTCAAAATGGTAGAGTGGACTATAATACAATAAAAGTAAGAAAGAGAAAGCATTGTTGATTATTCCCTTGCCGGGACGTTTGGTTGAACTTGTTGGATTCTCTCCCTTGCTGGGATTTCATCAAATATTTGTTAATTTTTATGCCCCTTAATTGTGACTCTTGTTTGGAGAAGTTAGACTGTTGAATGATATGGATCGGGTTGCACGCCGCAACAATAACATATGAGGATCGGGTTGTGCGCTGCAACAATGATATATGATAAATGATATGGGTCGGGTTGCACGCCACAACAGTGACATTTGTGGATTGGGTTGCACTCCGCAATAATGGTAATTATGGACCGGGTTGCACGCCGCAACAGTTATTGATACCATGTGTTTATATTGAGTATTGATTCCTTGTTCATTGTAAATCTAAGCTGCTTTAGATGTTACTCGGGATTACTATTACTATTGTTATCTCCCCATAGAATGTTCCCCTCCCCCACGTTGTTAGTTGTTTGGTATTTCATTTCCGTTGTATAGATATAACTGCACATGTTTATGTATTGTCCGGTCTAGCCTCGTCACTACTTCGCCTGGGGTTAGGCTAGACACTTACCAGCACATGGGGTCGGTTGTGCTGATGCTATACTTCTGTGCATTTTTGCACAGGTCCAGGTTTTGAGGAGCAGCAACAGCATTAGTGCGGGAGTAGGCTTCAATTTTACGAGACCGAGGTAGACTTGCAGGCGTCCGCAGGCCCGGCGTCTCTTCCTTATGTTCTCTTTTAGACTGTTGCCTCCTTGTTTCAAGACAGACAACTTTTATGTTTCTTTTAGACCTTTGTATTTAGTATATTCTTAGTGGTTCGTGAGTAATGTGACACCAAATTTTGGGTAGAGGCTATTATTGACTATTCCGCGTTTGATTCAGACTTATAAATTAGACTTCCGCTATTATTATCATTAATATTATTATTATTATTATTGAATTCTATATTTCTTGTTGATGCTATAAATTATTGATAGGTTTGTTTATTAATGGAAAGGTAAATAAGTTGGCTTGCCTAGCTACCACGAGTAGGTGCCATCACGATCCCGATGATGGGAAATCCGGGTCGTGACATTAACATAAACTCGCTCATATTTGTAAAATCGTAAAATACATTGGATCGTTACTTGAGTGTAATTCCTGATGCATTCATCCTTGTAACCATTGGTAATTTTACTTTCTTTCTAGGTTAGTTTACATTTCCTTATTTAGGTATGAAATATTTTCAAACCAAATTCTTAGTGTTTGGCATTCGTGATAAGTGATAATTCTCTTAAATTCCTAATCGACTACATATTGTTGTCTGTGGGATTTGACCTCGACTCATAGTTGGGTAAATTATATTGCATGCGACCGTGTCCATTTAAATTTTAGTAGTGGATCTGGACGTCACCAATACTTTCGAATAAAATCAACTACGGCGGCTGACAAGCCCCACACGTATCGCCAAAATTCAACTACATAACTTAATCACGCTGAAGGAACTGATCACCGCCGCCATTATGTCAATTCAACCATGGACAACCAATCAAACTTCTTCTAATTCATCCTTGACTTGCCTTAGAGATAATAATAGCTCCATATCTTACATCACCAACCTAAATCCGCACTCATTTTGAGCGACTCCATTCCTCGAGACCACATTGTCTCCAACCCTCTGAACTGTTTCATACCTTCCTTGCACGCACATTCTCATCTTAAATTGATACACCCATTCCGATAATTCCTCTATGAATTAGAAGTCTTTTTCTCATTTTCCTTCCAATGCAACACTAAAAGACAAAAATATCATATAACACTCCGAGCCTCTTATCATAATCTTCTACAAAAGCTCGATTCTTAACCATACTTCTAGGTTCGAAATCATTAAGCACCACACTTTAACTTTTGAATTCACTAGGACCGTTGTTGAGAGCCACCCACAACCTCTCTCATCCCTCTCTCGAGTAGGCATGCGCTCCACTCTCCTAGAAATACTCACAAACTGCTGGTACAAAATAGCCATCTCTAACTTCTGGTCCATGCTAGTCCTGATACTGGGATGGAGCCCCTCGATAAATCGATGGACCCTCTCTCGAACTGTAGAAACCAAGGCAGGTGCATTTCTAGCCAAATCACTGAAACGAATTGCATACTCTAACACAGTCATAAAACCCTGGTGCAACTTCTCAAACTCGGTGCACCATGCATCTCCAAGGCTCTAAGGAACATACTCCCTCAAAAACATATCTGAGAACTAAGTCCATGAAAGTGAAGCTACCTCAACCGGACTTTCCAACTTGTACGAACACTACCACTGATAGGCTGCTTCTCCAAGCTGGAACGCAGTGAAAGAAACCCTACTCCACTCTGCTATACCCATAGCATGTAGGATACGGTGGCACTCCTCTAGAAAGCCCTGAGCATCCTCTGTCACCAAACCACTAAAGGTAGGAGGGTGGTACTTCTTGCACCTCTCGAGCCTACGCTTCTCCTCCTTTAAAACTGCTATCCTACCCCCGGGCTAAACTAGGGCCATAGGTAGCATCGGTATAACCTATGCAATCTAATCAACCTGAACCTGCTGCTCTGGGGTACGGGCGACAGGAGTCTGTGCTCATTCCCCAGCCCGAGATGTGGAAGGAACAAGGGGAATCAATCCAGCCTGAGCTAAGGTATTGAACATGCTAAGAAACTGGGCTAGAGTCTATCGGAGGGCTAGTGCAACAACAGGTACCTCTGGTTTCTATCCTCCAGCTGGAGATACTGGAGGCTCTCCTGTGGCAGCTCATGCGGGTGCTCTGGCTCCACCACATGGACTTCCTCGGCCTTTACCCCGGCCCCAACCTCTGACGGCTTTAGTAGGGGCACTGGTGCCTGGTCATCTAATTCGGCTATATGTGTCCTTACCATCTATGAGATAATACAAGACATAAGTTTAGAATTTTGAAGTCAACAATTTCGCATGACCAGGAATCAAAAGAAGTGAAATTTTTCCTAACAGTTTTATAGCCTCCCGAAGATAAGTATAGACGTCTCCATACCGATCTGCGAGGCTCTACTAAAACTGTTTTTTCCTCAAAACACCTATGAACCTAGAGCTCTGATATTAATTTTTCACGACCTAAATTTCCCTCTGTAAGATATCGTGATAGCACCTAGTCTCTACCACTAGGTAAGCCTAACATTTGCGGAATAATAAAAATGAAAGCATAAATCTAATAACTAACTGCATCCGAAAAGTAAATTCTGATAGAAATGCTGCTCGGCATGAACAATAATAAACTTTCAAATTATACACAAAAACTCTCCCAAAATCAAAAACACCTAAAGTCACACGCTTCTAAGAATTTCTAACCATTCTATACATTAGTATCTAAAGAATTAAAGGAAGAATCAACACAAAAGAGATAGAGGGGGACTCCGTGGTCTGCGAAAGCGGGCAGATGTACCTTGAAGTCTCAAGAACAGTAGAAACAATGCAACTAAAAGTGAGACTGGTAGGAGGTACCTAGATATGTGCACAAAAACATGTGCAGAAGAGTAGCATGAGTACAACACAATGGTACCCAATAAGTGCCAAGCCTAACCTCGGTCGAGTAGTGACGAGGTCAGGCCCTACTGGAAAATATAAATTAAATAAGACATAATATAGAGATATCAATGTAATAAGAGGCTGAATTTTAACAAGGAGTAAATCATAAAAGAATAACTGTACAATGCATAATAATAATAGTAGGGGATATCTCGAGACCGTATCGTAGTCCCAAATGTAAATGTGTAGGGGGATCTCCCAAAATACCGTTCCATAGCGCCAAAGTAAATATGCAGGGGGATCTCCTGAATACTGTCCCGTAGTCCCAAAGTAAATATGCAGAGGGATCTCCCGGGATACCGTCCCATAGTCCCAAAATAAACATGCAGGGGCATCTCTCGGAATACCGTTCCCTAGTCCCAAAATAAATATACAACTCAAACAATGGCAATAACAGCTACAACACGAAAATCCTTAGTTTAAATTAAGTCCAAATCAAGGAAAGGCAGGAAATCCGCTAAGCAAGCTGCACAAAATACAGATAATCATTTAAGACACGTAGACATATTATTCTAGGCTAAATATGATAACTACACATGATAGTATAACTCAATTAAAGTGAAACAGGTTATTACACAGTGAAAAATGGAGTTTTACAACAAATAGCCCATGTAACTCGTCACTTCACGCACACAGCGCTTACATATCACAACAGTACCAAATCCTAAGGGGAGTTCCTACACATAAGGTTAGGCATGCCACTTACCTCGAACAAAGCTCAATCAATTGGTAACAATGCCTTTTCCACGAATATCCGACTCTGAATGGCCCAAATCTGGCCAAAAGCATTTTCATATCATAAATACAACTATAATAGACTAAATCTAATTAACGAAATCAAGACTTTAATAAGAAATTCAAATCGCACTTGCGACGCTCCCAAAATCTGAGCTCCAAAAGTCCCAATATTGAAAATGGGATAAAACCGTCAAAATCCTCTTTTCTGCCCAGTGATTTTGCATATGCGGGCCTAAAATCGCACCTGCGACGCTGCACCTATGGAAATTCCATTGCAGGTGCAGAAATGACTTAAAAGGCTGAGTCCCCTTCTTCGATTAAAGGGGACGCACCTACAGGCATTGGTCCGCTTATGCGGTCCTTCACTACTTTTGTGAGTCCTTAAGCACATCTGTAGGCATAAAAAATACGGCATTTCCGCTTCTGCGCTTGCCTCTCCGCACATGCGATTTGGCAACTACGGTCTCCTAAACGCATGTGCAAAGATATCAGAAACCAGAAAACTTCAGCAATTGTGAAAGTCCAAATCTCAATCCGTTAAGCATCCGAAACATACCCTAGGACCCCGGACCTCGACAAAACAAACCAACCAGTCCTAAACACCATATGAATTTAGTCTAGCCCTCAAATCACATCAAACAATGCAAAAGCACGAATCACCCTCCAATCTAAAGTTAATGAACTTGAAACTTCAAGTTTCTACAATCAATGATGAAACCTATCAAAACACGCCCGATTAACCTCAAATTTTGCACACAAGTCATATTCAACATTACAGACCTACTCCAACTTTTGGAATCAGAATCCGATACCGATATCAAAAAGTCCACGATTGGTAAAAATCTCAAAATTCGACTTTTGCCATTTCAAGCCTAAATCAGCTAAATACCTCCAAAATGCAATCCAGACACGCCCCTAGGTCCATAATTACCCAACAAAGCTAATAGAACTGATGGAACTCCATTCCATAGTTGTTTTCACACAGTTCTGACTACAATCAAAATCCTAAGACTTAAGCTTCCGTTTTAGGGACTAAGTGTCCTAAAATACTGTGAAACCAAAAAGAAAACCTCCTAGAAAGTCACATAGGAAGAAAAAGATACGTGATAAGCAGTTAATAGGGGATTGGGGCTATTACTCTCAAAACTATCGGCCGAGTCGTTACAATGTTAAACCTTACCATGGTAGTAAAAATGCATGTCCAACTAAGCTTTACTTCAAGCTCAAACAAGATCTTTAACCCAAATAACAAAATAGAGAGATAATTGGTGATCTTGATCTTCCAAGAGAGAAATCACCTTAGAAACTTATGGATTTGTTCTTGAGTCCTAGGATAACTTTGAGAGAAATCTTTGGCTAATATTTTGGAGCTCTACGTTGCAATAGAGAGAGGGATTATGAATTGTTTTCTAAGTGAAATTGGGATATAACTAAGTTTATATGGTCCTACTAATGGGCTTTGGGATGATGGGTTTTAGGCTATCCCAAGACATGCCCATATTTGTCTTTTTCCATTCCCTTTTAATTTGATCCACAAGCTCAAAGCAGGTGATGCACCTACTTAATCAAGTAGGTGATTCATGTTGGTTCTTTTTCAATTTTGAAACATGTGTCTCATCCTAATCAAATAATTTAGACATGTGTCGAGTAGTTCAAATAAGTATGACGGAAATTATGTTACTGAAGCTTGCACGTCAAGTAACAAGGCAGCTCATTTTTGTTTGTCCAAAATCTCCTTTCTCACGTTTAAGTGCATTCGTCCTTAATCTAGTCATTTGTATGTTGAACGAAAATATGCATTGTAATATCATTAGATTACTTTATATGCTTTCAAAGAGAATCTCATTTCCGAGTTTACATCAATTGACTTGACGTAATTTTGCGTACGAAAACATGGGTGTAATATATTTTATACATACATTCATATTATCTAGTGAAAAGAATTGCACAACCATCCCAAAGCTACATTTTGACTTTGTCGAGAGCAGGAGATATTGTGATTACCCATGGGATAAGGAGGCATTCAATGCCCTTCTTAAATCTATTAGAAAGAATATGAATTTATGGAATGCTTCTTGCTATGCAAGTATGGTTATACGAATGTTGTTCAAAAACCGACCTCGAATTGCACCCCGAGTTAATACCCAAATTCCGAGTATACTCAATTAGAAGTCCACTGACAACCAACCAACTTTTTCTTACTTGATGAACGACATGTTCAATGACGAGGGAGATTTGATAATTTATTATTATTTAATTGACTGATATTTTATACAACATATGTCTGCGTAATTAATTACATTGTCAAAATTCAATTCAAAATACAATTGAATACAACATACATCTATGTCCATGTTTTCACAAATACCGAAATACAGCAAAATACATCATATAGTAATACAACTTTTATATTTAATACATTGTTATAATTTTTTCTACAGAATACATGTGAATACATGTGCATACATGCTTGCCAATATACAAATATATAGTATATTAAGAGTCATACAAAAATATGATCTACATTGAGTATATTTTTGTTTTAAGATGAAATACAACAATATTCAACCAACTGCTAGTGAGCTTGCAATTATTCAGGTGCCTCGGGATGGCGCTGATGTTGACAAAAGTCCTCTTCATACAGACCACAATGAGGAGGATTCTGATGACTTTAGCCCTATACCCTGTTACGACCCAAAACTCAACATGTCGTGATAATGCCTATCATATTACCAGGCAAGCCAACAACTCAAACATTACCAACACTTTGAAATTTAAATAAAAAACTTAAATGGGTTTTAAATAAGTAAAAGATCTCATAAAATTGGATAAAACTATCACAACTCGATACAGAAGTCTCCCAAAACCACGGTGTCACTGAGTACATGAGCATCTATACAAATACAAGGTCTGATACATTGTCTTTGAAAGAAAAAACTGAATAAGTAAAATTGAGGGATATGGAAGGAGAGTTAAGGTCTTCAAACGCCAGAGCAACTACCTCAATAATCTCTGAATGGCTGAAAACTCTGAGAATCAGCAACCACTGTGTCCGAAAACACTTGGATCTGGACATAAAGTGCAGGGTGTAGTATGAGTACAACCAACTTAGTAAAAAACAAGGCTAACTATTGGGCTGAAAGCAGTGATGAGCTTCAAGTTCAGTTACAAGAACACAGTGGAAGAAAATAGACATGCTTCCAAATTTAACAGATAAAGCCCAAACATGTATGATATGTCAATTTCAACTGAGATAAGAGATGTTGCATCTAGATATCTACATGCTAGTTATGTATTCCAACTGAAATGCAAAAAAAAGTGATGAAAACATATCCATACTCTCAGAGTAACAATCACTCTGTCCTATCTCTCACTACATCCTCACAATCACTCATTCCTAACAATCACTCCCTCATCAAACTCTTTCAAACCTCGCAATCGCTCGGCACTTGCACTCGTACTCGCACTCAGTAGGTACCTGTGCTCACTATGGGGGTGTAGATTCTATAGGAGAAAATCCAGCCCGAGCGCTATAATAAACCAATCATGGCATGAATCATTAAAACTTGTTGCGGCGTGTAGCCCGATCACATAAATATCCTCATAATGACGCCCTCGGCCCGCTCAATTATCAATCTCTCCAGTCTCTCGGGCTTACAAGAATCATGATAATCAGCCCAAACAATGATGATATGATGTATTAATAAAGGAGAACAGAGAATGAGATATGATATGTAAATAATAGTTGTGGCTTAGTAAAAAATTGCAAATTAAACAAATAATTCAACTTGTAACACAACCTTTATGGGTCCAAACAGTACCAACACGTAGCCTAATCATGATTTCTAACATGATTGGCAACTCAATTTCTCTAACACGTGGTAAAAATACAGATAATGACAAGATTATTCAACTATATAATTCCATGGAATCGACCAAGTCACAATTCTTACGGTGCACGTCAGTCACCTAGCATGTGTGTCACCAAAACACCAATCATATAATACATAATTTGGGGTTTCATACACTCAGAGCCAAGTTTTGAAGTGTTATTTACCTCAAATCATGCAATGCTCTACTCCAATAAGCCATTTCCTTGCGAATCGGCCTATAAATTCCTTGAATCTAGCCACAAAGAATTCGATACAATCAACATGAGCTAAATGAATCAATTCCATAATAAAATACTAAGTTCTTAATCAAAGTCGACTCAAAAGTCGACCCCGGGCCCAAGTCTTGGAATCTGATAAAAGTCAGAAAATCGGAAGCCCATTCAACCATGAATCCGACCATCTAAAATTTACCAAATTCCGACACCAAATTGTTACTCAAATTTAACTCTCCAAATATCTGGCCTCAAACTCCCAAAATTCCACCTAAAAATCATACAAACTAGGTGGGAAATTCAGTGGGGAACAAGATTATTAAATAAAAATAATCACAAATGTCTTACCTCAAGAAACCATTCGTAATCCCTCTCAAAAATTGCCTTAGTCCTAACTAGAATGAAAATCTCAGCCAACCGCTCCAAAGAACAGGTAGTCCCAACTAGAATGAAATCTCAGTCAACCATTTCAACTTAACTAGAATGAAATGCGCGGACTTGGTCAACCGATCTGCGAGATTGTTCAACTAGAATGAAATCTCAGCCAACAATCTCGCAGATATAAATCTCAGCCAACCGCTCCAAAGAACAGGTAGTCCCAACTAGAATGAAATGCGCAGAGTTGGTCAACCGATCCACAATCACCCAAATAACATCAAACCTCCTCGAAGTCCGTGGAAGCCTAACTACAAAATCCATGGTGATACGCCCCCTTTACACTACAGAATCTCAAGTCTCTGAAGTAATTCGCCCCACCTCTCATGCTCATACTTCACCTGCTAATAGTTTAGGCACCGAGCTATAAACCCTACTATATTTTTCTTCATCCTCCTACACTAATAGTGCTGCCTCAAGTCCTATTATATCTTCGCGGAACCCAGATGAATAGAATACCATGAAATGTTGGCCTCTATAAGAATCGACTCACGTATCCCATTTACATTAGGCACACAAATCTGACCCTACATCCTCAACACCCCATCATCCCCTATAGTAAACATCCTTAGCATCAACATGCTGAACTGTGTCCTTAAGGACAAGCAAATGGGGATCACCATGATGGGACTCCCTGATGTGATCATATAAGAAAGACCGAGAAGCCACACAATCTAGAACCCGAAACATCTAATCTCATGAACTGGTTGGCCAAGGCATGAACATCAACTGCAAGCGGTCTCTTACCAACAGGAATGGTTGTTGATACCCAATTTTTTATTGCATATTTTTATATACTAAATATATTCTCAAAATAACATGTACATGCATATATAAGCATGCCCAAAAGTTTTGGTATTTTTCTCTTTTTTTTAAAGATTTTAAAATCAATTTATTGTCTATTTTAATAGTATAAAATTTAATAATTATTCCCAGACTAGCATTTTTTGGTGAATAATTTATTTTCATTCTCATATTTACACCAAGATATAGTTAAGGTAATTTTTTGCATATTTTTACAAATTTGTTTGGTATTTTTAATCTAAAGTGCATATAAGTGCAATTATAGCCTATATTACAATTAATAACATTTTATAATTATAAAATTATTTTTAGTATTTTTAGATTAATATTCATACGTTATTAATTAAGTTTAGTACCTTTAACTCCTTTTAAAATCTTTTTAACTATTTTATAAAATTAGAAAAGAGGGAAAATTGGCTATTTAATAAACATCCCTTTATCATTTCAATTTTAGCCAATTTGGCCACACCCCTATTAGATTTTAATTGACCCAATACCCAATTAAACTCACCCAACCCAATCCCTAATATAACCCGGCCCAACCCCGGCCTAATATGAGCCGTTGATGAAATAAGATCAACGACCCAGAGCTCTTTTCCTTAATTAAATCCTAATTACCAAAGCGTTGCACATCACTGTGCAATGTGAAGACTATTTCATCACCCGAATTCTGATTGACGGAGGGTCCAACCTCAACATTTGTCCATTGGTGACTCTCAAAACACTAGGAAAGAGCCTGCATGAGATCTAGGAAGGGGCCATCAACATCAAAGCTTTTGATGGTTCCCAAATGTCAACTAATGGGGAGATCAGTTTGTGTCTGTAAATGGGACCGACTTGGTTCGACGTTGATTTTCAAGTGATATACATCCCAGTATCTTACAACTTACTATTGCGACGACCTTGGATCCACGCCACTGGAGCTGTAGCATCAACCATGCACCAGGCAGTGAAGTTTGAGTGGAACCACCAAGAGATGATTATTCATGGCGACGGTAGTAATCCCATATACAGTCGCCAGACCATCGCAGCAATCGGAGGAAGAAGGAAGATAGGCGGAGAAACCTACCATCACATTGAACGAGTCAACTTCGTGAACAAGGATAAGTGGTGAGATAACAAGATCAAAAGTATACTAAATTGGAGCGGTTATGAACCTGGAAAGGGACTCGGCAAGAACCTCCAGGGAATCACTAAACCTATCAAGCAAAATAAATACGGCACCACCTTCGGTTGGGGTATGGATATACTTGGGAAGAATTCAAGGACTGGTCGCCATCATGGCGCGGCCTTTACTATGCACTGGAGCACCCGATACCTCGCCTGGAGCAGAATTTCTAGTCGGCAGACATCATATATGGGTCAGAAAAAGAGGAATCATTAGCAGTAATGAGGAACTTGTTCTTGGAAGACGACAATATGGACTGCTATGTCATTTTTGAGGAGGAAGGGGAGGAAGGCCCTTCCATAAAAGTTGTGAGTTGAGGAGTGCGCCTCAATAATTGGTCCATCAGAACCACCAAAGCCCGAAAAGCTTCGAGGTAGCAAGGTTGAACAAAGCACCATGCATCATCTTTATTTTTTGCTAGTTGATTTTCTTTCCGTATTTTATTTTCAAAAAAAGCGCTCCAACATTCAAAACAATTATACAGTTTATCAAAGCATTTCAGTTTTTATATCAAAGCGTTTATTATTTTTCTATCGTTTACTTTATTTACACAACACTACTATTACTTATCTTGATGAATCGAAGATTGTGACTTGCAACGAGACAACACAACAAATGGATATAGACTCAGAAGAGGACGATATACCATAAGAGGTCGTTAAAGAGGTTGAGGACTTTGAGAATAGGCCCAAATCTAACTTTGACGAAACTGAGGTTGTCAACTTGGGGGATACAGAGAATATCAAGGAAACGCACATCAGTTTTCATCTTCACCGTCAAAAAAGGAAAAGTACACGAAATTCTTAAAAGAATCTGAGGACATATTCGCCTAGTCGTATGTGATATGACCGGTCTAAGTACATCTATTGTAGCTCACAAACTGCCAACAGATCCGACATGTCCGTCGGTAAAGCAGAAGCTCAGGAAGTTCAAGCCAGACATGAGTTTGAAAATCAAGGAAGAAGTTACCAAACAAGTCAAAGCCAAGGTCCTCAGGGTAGTAGAGTATCCAACATGGTTAGCCAACATTGTGCTAGTGCCGAAGAAGGATGGGAAGGTCAGAGTCTGTGTCGACTACCGCGACCTCATCCGGGCCAGTTCGAAAGATAACTTCCCCTTGCCGAACATGCACATTCTGATTGACAACTGCGCCAAGCACGAACTGCAGTCATTCATTGATTTTTTTGCTGGGTATTATTAGATTTTGATGGATGAAGAAGATGCGGAGAAAACGAGTTTCATTATGCCATGTGGGATGTATTGTTACAAGATGATGTTGTTTGGATTAAAAAATGCTAGGGCCACCTACATGAGGGCCATGACTACTATTTTCCATGACATGATACACGAAGACATTGTGGTGTATGTAGACAATGTCATCATCAAATCCAAGAAAGCCACTGACCACATGGAAGATCTAAGGAAGTTCTTCAACAGACTGAGAAGGTACAATCTGAAACTGAATCCCGCCAAATGTGTATTCGGGGTTCCTGACGAAAAATTACTTGGGTTCATCGTAAGTGGATGAGGGATAGAACTAGATTCGTCAAAGGTTAAGGCCATTCAAGAACTGCCACCGCCAAAGAACAAGAAAGAGGTTATGAGTTTCTTGGGGAGACCCAACTACATCAGCTGGTTCATAGCTCAGTCCACTGTCATTTGTAAGCCCATCTTTAAGATGTTGAAGAAAGATGACGCTACCAAATGGACTAATGATTGTTAGGAAGTCTTCGACAAGATCAAGGAATACCTTTAAACGCTGCCAGTTCTGGTTCCGCCCAAATCGGGTAGACCGCTATTGCTCTATCTTGCAGTATTGGATGGGGCATTCGGTTGTGTTTTGGGGAAACATGATGAAACATGGAGAACGGAGCAAGCCATCTACTATCTCAGCAAGAAGTTTAGCCTATACGAGGCCCAGTATTCTTTGGTAGAACGCACTTGTTGTGCTCTGACTTGGGTAGCTCAGAAGTTGAGGCATTATTTCTGTGCCTATATTACTTATCTCATATCAAGGATGGACCCGCTGAAGTATATCTTCCAGAAGCCTATGCCCACGGGCAAGCTAGCCAAGTGGCAAATCCTGCTGAGTGAATTCGACATTGTTTACGTGACTCAGAAGGTAATTAAAGGACAAGCACTGGAAGATCATCTTGCTGAAAATCCCTTGGACGGAGAATACGAGCCTCTAAAGAAGTATTTTCCTGACGAATAGGTCTCTTTCATGGGAGAAGATATCGCAAAATCCTATGATGGTTGGAGGATGTTTTTCGATGGAGCAGAAAATTTTAAAGAAGTTGGCATAGGAGTAGTTCTAGTATAAAAAAAAAAGTCAATATTATCCGGTGTCTACCAAGCTCAGGTTATCGTACACCAATACATGGCCGAGTACGAAGCCTGCATCTTAGGGCTCAAGCTGGCCATTGATATGAACGTTCAGGAGTTACTAGTAATCGTGGATTCAGACTTGCTCATACATCAGGTCCGAGAAGAATGGGCAACCAAGAACTCCAAGATACTCCTGTATTTTAATCATGTACAGGAATTGAGGAAGAGTTTCACAAAGACAGAATTTCGGCATGTCCCTAGAGTCCAGAATGAGTTTGCCGACGCATTGGCCACCTTGTCATCCATGATTCAGCATCCAGATAAGAACTTCATTGATCCTATCCTGGTGAAAATCCATGATCAGCCAGCTTACTGCATTCTTTTCTAGGAAGAAGCAGACGGAAAACCTTCGTTCAATGACATCAAACAGTATTTGACAACAGGAGAATATCCAAAACTTGCAAACGCTACTCAGAAACGCACACTGCAGAGGTTATCCAATCACTTCTTTCACAGCGAGGGAATCCTATATAGGAGGACTCCCACCTTGGGATTACTAAGTTGTGTCGAAGCAAGGGAAGCATCCAGATTGTTAGAAGAGGTTCATGCAGGGACATGTGGTCCACATATGAACGGTTTTGTCTTAGCAAAGAAGATACTCCGAGCAGGATATTTTTGGATGACTATGGAAATAGACTGCATCCAGTATGTTCGAAAATGCCATCACAGTCAGATACATGCAGATATGATAAAAGTGCCTCCGAACAAGCTTACTGCAACAAGCTCGCCATGGCCGTTCGCTGCTTGGGGACAGGATGTCATCGGACCTATTGAGCCTGCTGCATCAATCGGGCACAGGTTCATTCTAGTGGCCATTGATTATTTCACCAAATAGGTTGAAGTCGCGTCATATAAAGCAGTAACCATGGTTGTGGCAGATTTTGTCCGCGACCGCATCGTTTGTCGATTCAGCATCCCAAAGTCGATCATCATTGATAATGGTTCCAATCACAACAGTGACTTGATTAAAGCAATGTGTGAAACATTCAAAATCAAACACAAGAATTCTACAGCCTACAGACCTCAGATGAATAGAGCCGTAGAAGCAGCCAACAAGAACATCAAGAAGATACTAAGGAAAATGATAGAAAAGCATAAGCAGTGGCATGAGAAGTTATCATTTGCCTTATTGAGATACCGTACCACAGTTCGCACATCAACAGGGGCTACTCCCTAAATGCTGGTTTATGGTATAGAGGCAGTCATTCCTACCGAGGTAGAAATTCCTTCCTTGAGGATCATACAGGAAGAAGAACTCGACGACACAGAATGGGTAAAGAGTCGCTACGAGCAGTTAGCCTTTATAGATGAAAAAAGAATGAACGCAATTTGTCATGGTCAACTTTACCAGAACAGAATGTCCAGAGCCTTCAACAAAAGAGTCAAGTCGAGACAATTAACACCAGGGCAGCTGGTATTAAAGAAAATCTTTCTGCATCAAGATGAAGCTAAAGGGAAATTCTCTCCCAACTGGCAGGGTTCGTACATGGTTCATCGGGATCTAATAGGAGGAGCCCTCATACTCGCAGAAATGGACGGAGAAGTTTGGTCGAAGCCTATCAATTCAGATGCGGTGAAGCGTTATTATGTGTAATTATTATGATTTCTCTATGATGTAATTTTGAACTACGTCTGACCTGATTCCCGTTTAAGAGGGGATACGTAGGCAACCTTATGGGTTCGGTCATAATTTAATAAAATTTTCATTTCCCCCGATATTCGAAACTGGGGCAGAATTTTGAGGAGGACCCTCAAAATTCCAAAGTTGATTTTCAGCCAGTCATTGCACGCAACCGTCGGAAGCACCAAACCAGTAAACTAGGGTAGAATTTTGAGGAATACCCTCAAAATTCCGAAGAGAGAGTTTGCAATGTCTTGAACCGCGTCGCAGTCGTCGGTTCATCTAAAAGAAAATCATTTTCAATTATATAGCTATATATATATCTTTTTTATTTTTTTTACCATGCATGGCTACTATCAAAATTTCTTTGTTTAGCGACGCTACCCCCCAATGAAAGCGAGAGCCGAGTAGGACAAGCGAAGTCCACGGGAAGACGAACTAACCTTCCCCCCTTTACAAAACTCACAATTTTTCTTTGAATGTCATACTTTTTAGGAGTACAACTCCCAGAATCATCACTTCCTTAAAAGTGCTATCCACACATGACATCCCCAACAGCCACAATGACGCAATCAATCATCAGCTATCATCTATCAGCTAAGAGATTTTGTTACTATTTACCTTTATTTGTTGCATTGCATAAGCCTACCATTCTGCCTTCCGAGACTAAGCTCTGTCTCCACCTGCATCTGTTGCGTTGCATAAGGCTACCATTCTGCCTTCCCATACTAAGCTCTATCTCCACCTACATTTGTTGCATTGCATAAGGCTACCATTCTGCCTTCTGAGACTAAGATCAGTCTCCACCTGCATCTGTTGCATTGCATAAGGCTACCATTCTGCCTTCCGAGACTAAGCTTCGTCTCCACCTGCATCTGTTGCATTGCATAAGTCTACCATTCTACCTTCCGAGACTAAGCTCTATCTCTACCTGCATTTTCTCTACATTGCATAAGGCTACCTATCTGCCTTCCGAGACTAAGCACTATCTCCATCCTACATTTCTCTGCATTGCATAAGGCTACCATTCTGCCTTCTGAGGTTAAGATATACCTCCATCTACATGGCTGAAATACCGCCTCCTTTTATTCACGTCTTGCATCAGCTGAAATACCACCACCCTTTATTTAAATTCCCGCATCGGCTGAAATGTCTCCAACTTTATTTAAATTCCGCATCGGCTGAAATATCGCCAACTTTATTTAAATTCCTGCATCGGCTGAAATATCGCCAACTTTATTCAAATTCTGCATCAAATGAAATATCGCCAACTTTATTTAAATTCTGCATCGGCTGAAATATGGCCAATTTTATTTAAATTCCGCATCGGCTGAAATATCGCCAACTTTATTTAAATTCCCGCATCAGCCGAAATATTGCCAACTTTATTTAAATTTCGCATCGACTGAAATATCACCAACTTTACTTAAATTCCATATCGGCCGAAATATCGCCAACTTTATTTAAATTCTGCATCAGCTAAAATATCGCCAACTTTATTTAAATTTTGCATCAGTTGAAACATCGCCAAATCCTGCATTTCATGGGCTGAAAGATCGCCAAATTGTCCAAAGGCGTCATTATTCGAAGGCACCATTTTCATAGCCCGAGAACACCATGCCATGGCCCGAGGACCCTACTTTTATCTTTTGCATATCATCATTCAAAGGCATCATAGTTCGGAGGCATCATTATCATAGCCCGAGAAAATCATTTCATAGCCTGCGAATCCGCTATTATACGCTTCATGGCCTAGGACGTCATGGTCCAAGGACGCCATTCTAACCGTCCAAAGACAACATTCATGGTCCAATGGGAACTTGCATCACGTTTTAATTTATGCACAATATATGTTCGTATTGCTTATTTGCAGGTACACCGACTAGCAACGGCCATCACAGCATGAGCGATTCCACTCCGGTTCCAATAGTCTATCAGTCCCTGACCATCCTTCCCAACCTGAATATCGCGTCCGTCTTTCAAAATCTCCATCGGCGTGTTTCGCCGACGGATCCCCGAACTACATATGACATGATTCCTGTAAGACCAAGGATATGTAGGCAGCTGAAGTGCTCGAGCTCGGTCAAAACATTTCAAATCGTTTCTTTTGGTCAAAATTGGCCATTATATCTTTACCCGACAACTCTTTCATCCTTCTCGGGTAAAAAGGGGCAGCTGTTGATACCCAATTTTTCCTTACATATTTTTATATACTCAAAATATTCTTAAAACAGCATATACATACATATATAAGCATGCCCAAAAGTTTTGGTATTTTTTCCTTATTTTTACTGATTTTAAAATTAATTTATTATATATTTTAATAGTATAAAATTCAATAATTATTACCAGACTAGCATTTTTTGTGAATAATTTATTTTCATTCTCATATTTACACCAAGATATAATTAAGATAATTTTTTGCATATTTTTACAAATTGTTTTGGTATTTTTAAGCTAAAGTGCATATAATTGCAATTATAGCCTATTTTATAATTAACAGCATTTTACAATTATAAAAATATTTTTAGTATTTTTAGATTAATATTCATACATTATTAATTAAATTTAGTACCTTTAACTTGTTTTAAAATCTTTTTGACTATTTTATAACATTATAAAAGAGGGAAAAATGGCTATTTAATAAACAACCCTTTATCATTTCAATTTTAGCCAATTTGGCCACACCCCTATCAGATTTTAATTGACACTCAAGCAGCCCAATTCCTAATATAACCCGGCCCAACCCCGACCTAATCTGAGCCGTTGATCAAATAAGATCAATGACCCAAATCTCTTTTCCTTAATTAAATCCTAATTACCCCCCCCCCCATGACCCCTACTTCTTCGAGACATCCTCTCTATCTCTCTACGTTGTCTCTTCCTCTCCCTCTTCTCTCTAGAACCTTCTGGTTCTTCTTCACCGATGGCCTCCACCGTCTCTTCGGCCAACTCTAGCCTCACCTCGTTCGACCACCAGTCGCCATGAAACCCTAGCTCACCGATTCTCTCTATCATTGAGACCCTAGAAGCCTCCACTATAAGAGATGGTCACTGAAGTTTTTCTTGGTTTGTTTCCGGCCATTTTCTGGCAAGTTTTGACTCGATGGTGTTCTAATCACCATTATTACCGAGTTTCACAGCCAGGTTTCCCTTACTTCTCACTGGTTTCTTATGAAACCCTAATTTCTATCCAGACCTCTTAAACCTCTGTATTTTTTACGATTTGTGACTCATTTCTTCATATTTTAAACCTTTCTTAACTCGATCTTTACAAATAATTGGTTTTAAGCATCTTTCTCCCCTATTTGAAACTAGGGTTTCTTGGAGTTCTTTTACGCTGTTTCGACCAATTTCTTTATGATTAAACCCTTTTCCTTGTTTATTCTGACCGATTTTATGCTCCTACTATTTTTTTTAGCTTGACTCTGCTAAAAACCCTATTTTCTAAAGTTTTTTTTCTTCATTTTGGTTATGAGTGCTAGCATGATTTCTTTACTATTGTTTTGTGTGTTAGCATGTTTCTTTGCTTTGATATGTGTGTTAGCCTGATTTTCTTTGCCTTGTATCTATGTGTTAGGATGTTTCTTCGCTTTGATTATGTGTATTAGCCTGACCTCATTTGATTTAGGTTCTGTCTACTAGCCTATTTACCTGATTCTTGTTAATGTCTCATGGTCACTATGCTTCGAATATGTCCTGTTGAATCTTAGCTTATTTTCACCATCTCTGAATGATTGTGTTTATTCATCTCTTGTTCCCTTATGTCTATATGGCTAATTTTGTTTGCTACTCTTGTTCATTTGACTTTATTTATATGATGAGAATACAGAATCATGACATCGCATGATTGATTCTGATTTTCCTTGATTGTTGGTAATTGAAAGACTTTCTTTCAAAGCCCTAGAATTCTACTCGCCTGTTTAAATTAATTTATTTTGTTACCTTATTTGATGTGATACCTTGTTCTACTTAACCTTTCCTTAATTGGAATTTTCCTGAATTTTGTCCTAATTGACTACTATATGCATACTGAACCTTGACTCCTTCCTTATTAGTCCTGTACTGATATTTTCTTCTTGCCTTATATGGTGCTGAATCCTTTCGTTTGATTCTCTAATTGATTCTCTAAATTGATTGATTTTGAGTTCTTAAATTAACATACTACTAGTTTTTTGGCAAACCACTAGGCTGAGCGCCTAGGGCTAATTTTTATTAATAAAAGAAAATTAAACAACAAACTACTGTGATTTTTTACCTTATGTTTTTTACCACCTACTTTGAAATATAAATACCCTAAGTCTTTCACGAAGCAGACACTGAGTACTCTCAATTATGCATTCTCTTTCTCTCTTGTTCTTCCGCACTAATGATGTTCTCTGCTCTTGCTTATTATTAGCCGGCTGTAAGCCAATGCTAGTACTGTGTTATCACTTTGTTCCTGCATTCTGCTCTTGCACTCCTACTGGTATGTCCTAATTAATATTCAAGCTTCCAATCAATGTGTTTATTTTTTTTCCAGTTCATTATCTTCCTGATTTTCTTCTACTTATGCTTCTACTGCTCAATATGCAATTGATTCTTTGTTTAGTACTTTACCATGTATTCTGACTTACGTGCTAAATCTGTAATATGACATTGTCTATCCCTAACTTCTATTTGTTATGCCTATATCCTATTACTGTATATTATCTTTCCTAAACTTTACCACTCCCCAATTCCCCTGACCTCTAGCAATTTGTATGTCCTTCTTGATTGACACGCTTCTAACTGCTGTTCATCTTAACTGTTATAGTTGTCCCCTATTATTGTCTAAGTATCATGTTTAATTCTGAACATTCTTGGCCCCCTGAATCTTCTGATTATGTGCAGTCATGCTTCATTAATTCTCTGTATCTCCTTTAGCATTGTGTGATCTATATGCTCCCTTTCCCCATGATCCTTGTATGCAATCTTGTACTGTAACTAGTGCTTCTGCTGTTTTCTTTTTTTAAAAACAAATCCCTTGTTTTGAAAATTCTCTTAAACTACTTCTTCCTGCACTTCACACTACTCTTACAGAATAGGTTCTGCCCCCTTCATATGAGCATTGCTTTGGGTACCTCTAAGTACTCATTGAACTTTGATACACAAGGCTGGTATTCCACACTGCACCTGTCCTGCATTCTTCTAAGTGTTTAGGTGCTGGTATTGGCCAGGGACCCAATAGGGGCTCCCTAGGGAGCTTTGCCGCACCTAGACCATGGAAAAGGCTGAGAAACTCGAAGGGAGTGAGGTTGGAAGATTCAGCCTTATTGAGGGCTCCCTATAGAATAACCTCTTATTTTTATTCTTTATTACTGTAATTTAGATACTATGGGTTTGTAATAATTTGTAAATGAACGATTGGGGCTGAATAGTGAATATGGGGTAGGGGAATACATGTTTATTTTAAGTAATGGGTAGAAAACTTGTTTATAGGTTCTTATTTATCTCTTTGCACAATAGATAACCTGCTTAGGACATGCATTTCATATGTTAGAAATCCAGTTTTAGGTCTTTTATTCTCACCATGTTATTATACTCACTTTGTAATTTTTTTAGTCATTTAAAAACAAATTAATTAAATGGTCATTACTACATTGGCATGTTAGAAATCATGTTGTAGGTACTCCTATGTGCATTAGATATCCTGTCCTTAGGACTTCTTTTCGTTCGAATTAAAGTGGTTTATTAACATGTTAGTCTAATAACTTCGGTAAAATATGGATAAGTGGTTTGAAATATTTCTGCAAATACCTTATCATGCGTGCCATTTAAAAAAAATCAGAATCAAATATACGTGTTCATTCCTTAAATAAGCAGACAATGTATTCGACGCCTCGGTAAACTTTAGGCCCAATAAGGATTGATTAATTGTGTTTTACTACTTTGAGACCAATCAACATCTTTTAATTTCAATTCTGCTGTTACCATTCCTGCTTTAATTCTCTGAAGTTCACTCTATTTTACTTAAAACTCTACTCCATCTGTGAACGATTTTGAAATGGTGCATCTAGTTACTCTTACTGAGTTTCTAATTTTATGCTCTCAAATCACTGAGTTACCAACCTTTGCCCAAAATTGTGCTATTTTACTTGTCCTGAAATTACTGTTGCTACTTCATTTTTAAAACCATGTTCTAACTACTATTACCTATTCCTTTTTTGTAAAAAACTCCTATCTTTTGAGACCTTGAATGTGTTTAAGACGTGCTAATTATGCGTTCTTTGAGGAGGGATCTGTGAGCCTTTATTTGATTTTGTATGTTCCCTTATGTGCAGTTCTATTTGTTGTGTATGTCGCTTAGCATTTTTGCCTTTAAACTTAAGGGTTCAGCCTAGTTCCTACCACACAAGAATAGTGGTCCTAAATACCCTATATGACTTATAGGACGGGATGGGTAATAGCACGCGGTAAGTATTCGTGACCAACACACGCGTTTTAGTAACCTTTATAGGGTGGGAAGGGTAGAATATGGAGATGATGATCGATGCGCTAATATCTCATGTAGCTCCTTTTCTAAGGAGCAATTACTGAGTATTGCATTAATGATCCATATTAATCATAAACCTAGGACCCCTTTCCTTTGATTGTTTTCATCTCCTTTTGTGAAACTATTCAAATTTTTGCCTTCCCTACTTATCTTCAAAGTCGTTTTTAGCCTATTTGCAAAGTTGTATATTCGAATCTTTGATTACATGAAGTCACAATATAACATGGCTGGGAACCACACTAGTGGATCTTGAGAGGTGCTTAACACCTTCCCCTCGAGATAATTTCTAGCCCTTACCTGAACTCTGGTTTTCCAACTAAAAAACCCTTAGTGTCCCAATGCACTTAATCATTAGGTGGCGACTCTTCAACTCCAAAAACCCAAATCCCAAAAGGGAATAGAGTTATCCTTCCAAATGTCGTGAACTCGATTTCGCGAGAAAAAGGTGGTGTTCGACAATAGTCTCTCACCAACAGGAACAAATGCAAGGCTACCCATACTTAGTGTCTTCCTACTCAAGGCATCGACCACCCCATTGGCCTTCCCCGGAAATAGAATGGTAATATATAGTCCTTTAGCATCTCTAACCATCTCCGCTACCTCAAATTTAGATGCTTCTGTTTGAACAAGTGCTGGAGACTCCGATGATCCGTAAACAACTCACAAGACACACCATAGAGATAATGCCTCCAAATCTTCAATGCATGAACGATGACTGCCAAGTCCAAATCATGAACAAGGTAGTTCTTCTCATGGGGCTTCAACTAGGGCAAAGCATAAGCAATCACTCTAACCTCCTGCATCATGACACACCCAATACTAGGGGTGGGCATATTTTGGTCAGAACCAAAGAAACCGACCGAATCGAAAATATTTTTATTTCAGTTTTAGTTATTCAGTTTTTTCGATCGGTTTCAGTTTAAATTTTAGTTTTTCGGTTCGGTTTTCGGTTATTAATTTGTTTGGTTCGGTTAACCGAAAAAATCAATTATTAGCATATAGATTCTTTAAGTTATATATATGTTATACCCATAGGTAATAAATTAATACTATTAGGTCCAATCAATCAAAGTCCCAACCCAAATAAGTAAATCCATCAGATTCTCAATCTTAAAGACTTTCACTCTATTAAAACTTCCATAGCATATATGATAATAGTATACCTGGAGGATTTCACATAGAATTATGATTTGCACTCTGTTTTATTGTTATGGTCCATAATAGTGTGCAAAGCTTAGTTTGTATTTTATAAACACAATATTTCCAAGAAGTACGAAGTTTGAAAAAAAATAACAAATACGCCAGTCCTATTCGTAGATAGAAGGAACCTAACATGATAATGCTCAAACCAAAAACCGATTCAAAATAAGCCGAACTGAAATTAGAAAATTGAACCGAACCAAACTTATTTCAGTTCAGTTTCAGTTACTGCTTTTACAAAACTGAAAACCAAATAACCAAACTAAATTCTTCAAACTGAACCGAACGCCCACCACTACCCAATACCAATCCGGGAAGCATCACAATACACTGTATAAGAGCTAGAAGCTGAAGGTAAAACTAGAACCAGAGCTGTGGTCAAGGCAATATTGACCTTCTGAAAGATCTCCTCAAACTCATCCGACCACCTGAAAGGAGCACCCTTCTAGGTTAATTTGGACAAAGACAATGCAATAGAGGAGAAACCCTCCACAAAGCAATGATAATAACCGGCCAAGCCAAGATAGCTCCAGATCTCAGTAGCTGAAGACGGTCTGAGCCAACTCTGAATCACCTCTATCTTATTTTGATCAACTTTAATCCCCTCAATAGACACGTCATGCCCCAAGATCTCCACCGAACTGAGCCAAAACTCATAGTCGGAGTACTTGGAATAAATATTCTTATCCTTCAGCCGCTGTAATACAATTTTCAAATGTTGGACATGCTCCTCCAAGCTATATGAGTACACAAGGATATCATCAATGAATATTATGACAAACGAGTCGAGATATGGCTGAAATACACTATTCATCAGATGCGTGAATGATGCTGGGGTGTTGGTCAGCCCAAACGACATCACAAGGAATTCATAATGACCATAACGAGTCCTAAATGCCGTCTTTAGAATATCCGAGTCCCGAATCTTCATTTTGTGATACCCAAACCTCAAATTGATATTAGAGAATACCTTCGCTCCCTGAAGCTGGTCAAATAGATCATCAATGCGCAGCAAAGTATAGTTGTTTTTTATTGTAAATTTTTCAACTTCTATAGTCAATGCACATCTGCATAACACCATCCTTCTTCACAAAAAGAATTGATACAAACCCAAGGCGACATATTAGGCCTAATAAACCCCTTATCAAGAAGTTCTTGAAGCGGTTCTTTCAATTCCTTCAACTCAGTTGGTGCCATATGATAAGGACGAATGGAAATGGGCTTTCATGCCTTGAACCAAATAAATAACAAAGTCAATATCCCTAGGAAATGCATGCCCGGTAGGTCTGCTAGAAAAACATCCGCAAAATCTTGTTCTACAAGAACAAAATCAATAGTAGGAGTATCGGTACTAACATCCCTCGCAAAGGCCAAATAAGACAAAAACCCCTTCCCAACCATCTGTTGGGCCTTCAAATAAGAAATCACCTTGCTAAGAACATAATTTAGAGAACCACTCCACTCAATCCTTAGCGGGCATCGCCAATGTCATGGTCTTAGCATGAAAATCCAAAATAGCATTACCTGGAGAAAACCAATCCATACCCAAGATCACGTTGAAGTAAACCATACTAAGCAATAAGAGATAAAATTTAGTTTCCAATCCTCCAATAGTCACTACACACAACTGATATACATGGTCCACAACAATAGTGTCGCCCACCAGTGTAGATACGTGAATAGATGAAACTAAGGACTCACATGGCATATCTAAGTAATGAGTAAAATAGGGCAATACAAAGGAATAAGTAGAACCAGGGTCCAATAATCTGGAAGCATATATATGGCACACAAAGACAATACTTGTGATTACTAACACTAAAGCAACAACATCTGGCCTGGCACGAATAGCAAATAATCAGGCCGGATCACCATCTGATTGGCCTCCCCCTCTAGGGAGACCTCTAGCTGCCTGGACCCTACCCCGAGCTAGCTAGTTGGGTGGTAAAGTAACTATTGCGGAAGTTAAAGCTTGACCCGTCTGCTGAACTGATCCCTCGAGCAACACACTGTCTCCACATATTCAAAAAATCTTCGCACTTGAAGCAACTCCCCGCGGGTGGTGGTGGAGACTATATCGGGGCTCGAGTATCATAATAATTACTAGAAGAACTCGGTGCAAATAAACCTTGAACTGAAGGTACACGAGATGAACTATGAGCTGGGAGAGCATTAAGAGATGACTGACCTGGACAGGCATTGTATGAACCATGGCTAGATGATGCACCATGATGAACTGGACAAGCCATCTGAGCGGGCCTATAAGGATGAAACCTATTATGATAGCACTGCCCCCAAAAGGAACATCGCTGAAACCACCCGAACCACGAGGCCTCTTGGCCGCTTTACTCTCATGACTACAAACCTTCTCTACTCGCTGAGCAATATCAACCACCTCGTCAAATGTAGCACCTGATACACTCTCTCGAGTCATAACAAGATGCAACTAATAGTGGAGGCCATCAATAAACTCGTAATCCTCACCCTACCAGTGGGAAACAACCAAAATACGCGACGAGCCAAATATGAAAATCTAATCTCATATCGGGTCAAAAAAGATGCCCTCTTGATTCAGGGGCTCGAACTGCTTGTGCAGCTTCTCCTTGTGGGTATGTGGTGCAAACTTCTCCAAGAAAACAACAGTGAACTCATGCCATTAAAGTGGTGCTGCACCGATTGTCCTGCGCCTCTCACAGGCCTCACACAATCTGTAGGCAACCCCTAATAGCTGAAAAGTAGTAAAAAAGACTCCATTAGTCTCCAAAATACTCGCCGTGCGAAGAATCTGCTGCCACCTATCCAAGAAGTCCTGAGCATCCTCTGACTCAGCCCCATTGAATAATGGAGGCCTATGCCTCCCAGATCTCTCTATCCTCTTATGCTTCTCATCAATCATAATAGAACCCACCTAGGTCTGGGTAACTACAACCGGCTGGGCTGGTGATACCCCCAGTGTTTGATGTCCCTGCATCACCTGCTCTAAAGTACGAGCGATGTGAGTTTGATTACCTCCCCCGACCTGAGAAGTGGTTGGTGCGGTCTGAACAGAAAATGCCTAAGCAAGGCTAGTGCAAACAGTCAATATCTGAGCCAAAGCCTCCTGAATGATTGGAATCACAATGGGCACATCTGGTGCCTAAGTTGGCCCCACTGACTCAACCATATCTTAAACCCGCTCCTGATCTGGAGCAAGTGGTGGATCTGTAGGTGCTGCTTTAGCTGCTATATGAGCTACACCTCAACCCCTATCACGACCCCAACTTCTAGTATCCCTAGTTGGTGGTACGGGTGGTTGACCATCTAGTCCAGTAGCACTTGTCCTCACAATCCGTGAGAGAATAGAATAACACAAGTTTAGTTCCCGTAATCAACAAATTCGAACGACAAAAATGCAAGAAAGTGAAGTTTTCCTAAGGGTTCGGAAACCTCTCAAAGATATGTACAGACGTCTCCGTACTAATACGCAAGACTTTATTAAACATGCTCATAACTAATGAGACCTATGTAACCTAGGGTCTGATACCAACTTGTCACGACCCAAAACTCAACCTGTCATGATGGCGCCTATCATATTTCAAGGAAAACCCACAACTAATACATTACCAACACTTTAAATCTTAAATGTACTAAAACAGTTTTTAAATAAGTAAAAGAACTCATAAAATTGGATAAAACTTTCACAACTCGATATAGAAGTATCCCAAAACCAGGGTGTCACCGAGTACATGAGCATCTATACAAATACAAGATATGATAATTTATCTAAGAAAAAAAGACTGAATAAGTAAAACATAGGGATAGGGGAGGCGAATCAAGGTCTGCCGATGCCAGAGCAGCTACCTCAATAATCTCCAAATGACTGAAAACTCAAAGAATTAGCAACCACTGTGCTAAAAAATACCTGGATCTGCACAGGAAGTGTAGGGTGTAGTGTGAGTAAAACCAACTCAGTAAGTAAGAAGTCTAACTATTGGGCTAAAAGCAATTATTAGCTTCATAGGTACAGTTCAGTTACAGAAATACAGTACATAAAAATAGACATGCTTTAAAATTTAACAGAAAAAGCCCAAACTGGTAGGACATGTCAAGTACAACTGAGATACGAAATGGTGCATCTCGATATCTACATTTCAGTTATGTATGCCAACTGAAGTACAAAATAGTGATGAAAACATATGCATACTCTCAGAGAAACAATCACTATCCCCACAATCACTCATTCCTCACAGCCACTCCATCCTCACAGTAACTCAATCCTCCCAATCGCTCGGCACTCGCAGTTAGTAGGTACCTGTGCTCACTATGGGTATGCAAACTCCGAAAGGGAAAATCCAGCCCAAGCGCTATAATGAGCCAATCATGGCATGGATTAATATAACTTGTTACGGTGTGCAAGTAGATCCCAGAAATATCCTCACAATCAGTCCCTTGGCCTCACTCAGTCATCAATCTCTCCAGTCTCTCGGGCTTAGAAGAATCTTGCTAATAAGCCCAAACAAAGATGATATGATGTACCAATAAAGGACAACAGAGACTGAGATATGATATGCAAATAATAATTGTGACTGAGTACAAAATTGAAAATTAAGCAAATAATTCAACATGTAACACGACCTCTATGAGTTCCAATAGTACCAACACGTAGCCTAAGCTTTATTTCTAATATGAGTGGCATTTCAATTTCTCTAACACGCGGTGAAAATACGGATAATGACTAGATTCTATACAGCTCCATGAAATCAACCAAGTCACAATCTGTATAGTGTCGGCTCACACGCCCGTCACCTAGCATGTGTCACCTTAGCTCTAATCACATAATACATAATTCGGGGTTTCATACCCTCAAAGCCAAGTTTAGAAGTGTCACATACCTCAAACCGTGCAAATCTCTACTCCAATAAGTCGTTTCCCCGCGAATCAGCCTCCAAATGC
This sequence comes from Nicotiana glauca, assembly GCA_026770625.1. Classification (NCBI taxonomy): domain Eukaryota; kingdom Viridiplantae; phylum Streptophyta; class Magnoliopsida; order Solanales; family Solanaceae; genus Nicotiana; species Nicotiana glauca. Next base: position 64,580 of record MU666657.1, read on the forward strand.
CTCGAATCAAGCCACAAACAATTCGATACAATCAACACGATCTAAAGGAGTCACTTCTATAAGAAAATACTAAATTCTTAATAGAAACTCAAAAAGTCAACTCAAAAGTCGACCCTAGAGCCAACGTCTCGGAATCCAATAAACGTCACAAAATATGGAAGCCCATTTAACCACGATTCCAACCATATAGAATTTTCCAACTTCTGATACCAAATCATCACTCAAATCTCCAAATTAACTCTCAAAATCCCTAGCCTCAAACTCCAAAAATTTAACCTAAAAAACACACAAACTAAGTGTCATGACCCTAAACTCAGACCCAGTCGTGATGGTGCCTATCGTGAAACAAGGCCAGGCGACACAAACCCCAATACCAATTTAACAATTATAATAATTCAATTAAGTCATTAACATGCTATAAATCCTAAAGTGAGAGTGAAATAGAATAAATTGCAAAAACAACACAACACGACATCGGGGTGTCACTAGCCATGAGCATCTAAAAATCTGTCTAAGGATAGGAAGAAACTATATAGTCTACTAGAGAATGCAGTACAAGGGAAAGTAAGGATAAAAGGGAGAAACACTGGGCTATGAACGCCGAGCAGCTACCTAGCGTACTCCGAATAGCCTGCTGGGAGCAATCGACCCTGACTAGCGTGACCCGAGGCTCCTAAATCTCCACACAGGGTGCATGGAGTAAAGTGAGTACTCCAACTCAGTGAGTAACAACAATAAAGGCAGTTGAGCGATAAGAAAACACGTAAAACACAACAATATGCTACAAAGAGGCAGTATAAAACCAATTCAATGCTATAAAATAGTGAAAGCTTGTAAAACACCTTAGTTCAGTATAGGCTTCTTTAAAACATCTTTTAGCAGATAAACGAGTGATTGAAAAGCAGTGAGAAAAGATAAACACATTAAATCAGCCCCTCAAGCAAAAAGTACCAACAGAATCAGCCCCTCGGCGATCACTCGTATCAACCCCTTGAGCAATAACATTGAACAACATCAACCCCTCGGCCTATAACACATCTCACACTGGGTACCCGCGCTCACTGGGTGGGTACAGACTCCGGGAGGGGCCCCTTATGGCCCAAGCACAATATCAAGCCGTCTCGTGGCATAATCAATAGGCTCTTAGCCTCATATCAAGACACCTTGTGGTGTACAACTCCAGCCCTCAGCCTCATAATCATAAATTAGTATAACACTGCTACGACGCGCAACCCGATCCCCTAATAACCTCACAACAAAGGGCCTCAGCCCTACTCAGTTAAAAATCTCTTGATGCCACTCGGGCATAGTAAAATATGATGCTCAGCCCAAAATACTATTTAAGATATCAAAACAGAGTAAACATGGTTGAGTTATGAAAGTAGTAGAATACAGCAAGACTAAGTACAAATATGAAATCAAAACAGTGAGGAAATAGGAGTAAAAGTCCCCTACGCGTCCAAAATAGTTGGCACGAGGCCCAAATATGGCATTAAACCCAAAACATGATGATAGCAAACTATTTTCAATCAAATACGTGTTAAAATAGTCATACGGGACGGACTAAGTCAAAATCCCCAATGGTGCGCGACCCCACGCTCGTGATCTAGCGTGTGAGTCACCTCCAAATAGCACAACGATGTGAAAACTAGGGTTTCATACCCTCAGGACAACATTACAATCATTACTCACCTCTATCCGGTCAAACTCTAGCATGCGATGCCTTTCCATCTCGAATCGGCCTCCGGATGCTCCAAATATAACCAAAATAAGTACATAAACATAAAAATATGCTAAGAGAACAAAGGCTGCTCGAAAGTAATCAAAATACAACGCAAATCCTGAAATTAACCAAACCCAACCCCCGGGACCACGTCTCAGGATTCGATAACATTCACATCAATAGACTCCTTATCTCCCCACGAGTTCATACATATCAAAATTATAAAAGTCCGACTACATTTGACACCTCAAATCCTTAATCAACGGTATCCAATTTCAAGCCCTAATTCCCAATTTTTAACCCTTAATTTCCATTAAATTTCAAGCTAAATCAGTGTAATAACACCATAGAAATGAGTTTAGGGTACAAAATCTTTACCTCTATGAAATACCCTTGAAATCCTTCTTCAAATAGCTCCCTCAAGCTCAAACCCGCATGAAAATGGTGAAGAATAACTCAAAAATCCCAAAGGAAATCTTTTATACATTCTGACCGACGCTTTTTACACATGCGGTCCCATTACTGCTTCTACAGTCCCGCTTCTGCGGTCCAAGACACCGCATCTACGGTTTTCACTTATACTCCAAGTTCCGCATCTGCGATCACATCTTCGCACCTGCGCTACCGCAGGTGCGCTTTCTTAGCCGCTTATGCGGTTTTAACTGATTTTCTTATTGGCCGCATCTGTGGCTACCTTCCGCTTCTCCGGACATTGCACCTGCAGCCTCCCAACCACAGGTGCGGTTATGACAGCAACAAAAATGCTTCAGCTTCCAAACTTAATTCCAAACTTTCCATCAATCATCTGAAATCACCTCAAGGCCCGCGAGACCTCAACCAAAAGCACAAAAAAGACACATACTACTATCCAAACTTATACAAACCTTCAAAACACCTCAAACAACATCGAATTAACCAAAACACATCTGATTCGAGCCTAAGGTTCCAAGAATCTTCTAAATTACGCTTTTGATCAAAAAGACTATCAAACCTCGTCCGAATGACCTAAAATTTTGCATACACATCTCAAATGACATAACGGATCTACTACAACTTTCAGAATTCCATTCCGACCCCTATTTCAAAATATCAACTATCAACCGGAAAATGCCAAAATTGCAATTTCGCCAAGCCTAAATCTAATACGGACCTCCAAAACATGTTGCGATCAGACTCCTAAGTGCCAAATGATCTCCCAAAGCTATGCGAACCATCGGAATTCACATCCGAGCCCTTTATCACAAAAGCCAACATCCGGTTGACTTTTCCAATTTAAGCTTACTCAAAGGAGACTAAGTGTCTCAAACCTTACCAAAACCTTTCCGAATTCGCACCGACTAACCCAATACCTCATAAAAAGGATAAACAAAGCATAAAGAAACTGAAATGGGGAAAATGGAGAGGTAACTCATGAAACGACTGGCTGGGTCGTTACATGCTCCCCCTCATAAACAAACGTTTGTCCTCGAAAGGGTCGAGAAACATACCTGAAGCCTCAAATAGGTAAGGATATCTGATCTGCATCTCCTTCTCGGTCTCCCAGGTAGCCTCCTCCACAGGCCGACCTCTCTATTGCACTTTCACTGAAGCTATATCCTTTGATCTCATCTTTCAGACCTGATGCACCAAAATAGCCACTGGCTCCCTATCATAAGTCAAATCACCATCTAGCTGAACCGTGTTGAAATCCAGAACATAAGACGGATCCCCAATATACTTCCAGATCGTAGAAACATGAAATACCAGATGCACACTCGACAGGCTGGGTGGCAAAACAAGCTCATACGCCACCTCCCCAATCCTTCGAAGTACCTTAAAAGGTCCAATGAATCGAGGACTCAATTTACCCTTCTTCCCAAATCTCATAACACCCTTCATGGGTGAAACCTTCAACAGAACCTTCTCGCCCACCATATAGGACACACCCTGAACCTTACTTCAGCATAACTCTTTTGCCTCGATGTGCAGTATGAAGCCTCTCCTGAATCACCTTCACCTTGTCCAAAGCATCCTACACCAAGTCTGTACCCAATAGCCTAGCCTCACCGGACTCGAACCAAACAACTGGGAATCTATATCGCCTCCCATACAAAGCCTCATATGGAACTATCTGAATACTCGACAGGTAACTGTTGTTATAAGAAAACTCTGCGAGCGATAGAAACCAATCCCATGACACTCTAAAATAAATGACACAAGCGCGCAACATGTCCTCTAATATTTGAATAGTCCGCTCAGACAACTCGTTCATCTGAGGGTGAAAAGATGTGCTCAGTTCGACTTGCGTACCCAACTCTCACTGCACCTACCTCTAAAACTTTAAAGTAAACTGAGTACCCCTATTTGAAATGATCGAAACTGGGATACCATGCAAATGAATAATCTCCCGAATATAGATCTCTTCTTAACGCTCTGAAGAATAAGTAGTACACACAGGAATGAAGTGTGCAGACTTGGTCAGCCGATCCACAATCACCCAAATAGCATCGAACTTCTTCAATGTAATGGGAGCCCAACTACAATATCCATGGTGATCCTCTCCCACTTCCATTCTGGAATATCTATCTGTTGAAGCAAGCCACCCGATCTCTGATACTCATATTTCACATGTTGATAATTGCGACACCGAGCTACAAATCCCACAATGTCCTTCTTTATTCTCCTCCACCAATAATGCAGTCTCAGATCCAGATACATGTTTGTGACACCCGGATGAATGGAATACTGCGAGCTATGGGCCTCCTTAAGAATCAACTCCCGAAGCCCATCTACATTGGGCACACATATCCGGCCCTGCATCCTCAACACCCCATTATCACCAATAGTCACATCTCTGGCATCATCATGCTGAACTCTATCCGTAAGGACAAGAAAATGAGGATCATCATACTAGCGCTCTATGATACGATCAAATAAGGAAGACAGAGAAATCACACAAGCTAATACCCAACTAGGCTCTGAAATATCCAACCTCACAAACCGATTGTCCAAGGCCTGAACATCAACTGCAAGAGGTCTCTACCCAACGAGAATAAATGCCAAACTCCCCATACTCACCGCCTTTAGGCTCAAAGCATCAGCAACCACATTGGCCTTCCCCAGATGGTACAAAATAGTGATATCATAATCCTTTAGCAACTCCAAACATCTCCACTACCTCAAATTGAGATCCTTCTGCTTGAACAAGTGCTAGAGGCTACGACGATCATTAAACACCTCATAAGACACACCATACAAATAATGCCTCCAAATATTCAACTGAACAATGGTAGCCAAATCCAAATCATGAACATGGTAGATCTTCTCATGAGGCTTCAACTGACGAGAATCATAAGCAATAAACCTACCCTCCTGCATCAACACACACTGAATAACAACTCTCAAAGCATCACAATACATGGTTTAAGAACTTGAAGCTGATGGCAATACTAATACTGGAGTTGCGGTCAAGGCAGTCTTGAGTTTTTGAAAGCTCTCCTCACACTCATCCGACAACATAAATAGAGCACCCTTTTGAGTCAACTTGGTCAAGGGCGATGCAATAGATGAAATTCCCTGAACAAATCGACAGTAATAATCCGCCAAACCAAGAACACTGCGAATCTCAATGGCTGAGGACGGTGTGGGCCAACTCTGAACCGCCTCTATCTTCTTTGGATCAACCTGAATACCATGACTAGACAGCACGTGCCCCAAGAATGCCACAGAACCAAGCCAAAAATCATATCTAGAGAAGTTTTCATAAAGTTTCTCCTCCTCAATCTCTAAGACACAACTCTCTAATGCTCCGCGTGCTCCTCCTGACTACACGAATACACTAGAATATAATCAATGAAAACTATGACAAACGAGTCGAGATATAGTCGAAATACGCTGTTCATGAAATGCATGAACGCTTCTGGGGCATTGGTCAGTCCAAAAGACATCACTAGGAACTCATAATTACCGTATCGGGTCCTGAAAGCTATCTTGAGAATATCCGACTCCCTGATATTCAGTTGGTGATAACCTGAATGAAGATCAATCTTGGAGAACACTCTCGCTCCCTGAAGCTGGTCAAAGAAATCATCGATACGAGGCAAAGGATTATCATTCTTAATTGTTACTTTGCTCAACTTCATGTAATAAATGCACATCCTCATCGTGCCATCCTTCTTATTCACAAATAGAACAGGCGCACCCAAAAGCGACACACTAGGACGAATAAAACCCTTATCAAAGAGATCCTGAAGCTGCTCCTTTAACTCCTTCAACTCTGTGGGTGCCATACGATATAGTGTAATAGAAATGGGCTGAGTGTCCAGTACCAGGTCAATACCAAAATCAATATCCCTGTCTGGCGGCATGCCCGACAAGTCTGCAGGAAATACATCGGGAAATTCCCTCACAACTGGAACAAAATCAATACTGGGAGTCTCTACACTGACATCCCTCACAAATACTAAGTATGAAAGAAAACCCCTCCCAACCATACGTTGGGCCTTCAAGAAAGAAATAACCTTACTGGGAACATAATCGGTCGAACCTCGCCACTCAATCTACGGCACACCCAGCATAGCCAAAGTCATTGTCTTAGCATGACAATACAAAATAGCACGACACGTAGATAGCTAATCCATGCCCAATATAACATCAAAGTCTACCATACATAACAACAAAAGATCCACTCGGGTCTCTAGACCCCCAATAGTCACCACACATGACCAGTACACACAGTCTATAATAACAGTATCACCTACGAAAGTAGATACATGAATAGATGAAACTAGATACTTATAGGGCATATCCAAATAACGAGCAAATTTTGATAACACATAAGAATAAGTGGAATCGAGATCAGATAATATAGAGGCATCTCTATGGCAGACTGAGACAATACCTGAAATCACAGCATTTGAAGCAATAACTTTGGGTCTAGATAGAAGTGTATAGAAACGGGCCTTACCGCCACCTGATCATCCTCCCCCTCTAGGACGACCCTATATGACTTACCTCTACCCCTAATTGGGTGGGTGGGTAGTGGCGAAGTAACTGGCGCTGAGGCCGATGGCTAACTCCTTTGCTGAGATGAAACCACAAGATGACGGGGACACTAACTCCATATATAACCCAACTCTCCTCACTTATAGAAACTCCCGGGTGTTGGTGAAATGGACTGAAAGGAACCCTTAGCACCGGAATGACTAGTAGATGCACCTGGTATAGAAGAGCCCTGAAGTGACGGAGCACGGGACGAACTCTGGGCTAGAAGGGCACTGAGTGATGACTGGTCCTAATAGGAACTGTGAGAACCATGACCCAATGATGCCGCACGTAACATGGGTGAGCTGGTTGGGCATGCCTGAATGGACGGCCTCTGCCGTGCTGAAACCGACCTCTCAAAGGAGCACCACTATAACTACCAAATTCAAGAGGCCTCTTGGCCTCCCACTTATCTCGCTCCTGATGACGAACTGACTCAATCTCGCGAGCAATGTCAAGAACCTCCTAAAAAGTAGCACCAGGCACCTTCTCCCTAGTCATGAGAATACGAAACTGATACGTGAGGCCATCAACAAACCTCTTAATTTCCTCTTTCTCCGTAGGAACCTACCAAACAACATGACGAGCTAACTTTGAGAACCTTATCTCATACTGCGTCAGATTCATCTCTGCCTGATGCAACCATTTGAACTACCCGCGCCCCTCCTCACTACGAGACTGCGGCACATACTTTTCTAGAAAGAGAACGGAGAACTGCTACTAGGTAAGAGGTGCTGCATCAAAAATCCTACACCTCTCATAACCCTCCCAAAACATAAAGAGTAGTGAAAGCGAACCTACTAGTCTCTACAATACCCGTTGTACGCAGAATCCTCTGACACTTGTCCAAGAAACCCTGGGTATCCTCGTCCTCTGCACCACTGAAAGTTGGAGGTTGAAGTCTACCAAACCTCTCCAATCGACGTTGCTCGTCCTCTGGCAAAGCAGGAGCTACATAGTCCTGAGTAGTTGCAATCGACTGGGCTAGATGTGCCCCCGATGTCTGAAATTCTTGCACGACTTGCTCAGGTGTGCAAGCGGTGGGAGTCTGAGTACCTCCCCCGGCTTGAGAAGTAGATGCTGTCATAGTAACTGAAACAGCCTAAGTTAGTCCAATGCATACCAATAGAATCTGAGCTAGAGCCTCTTAAAGACCCAGAATCACAATGGGCACAGCTAGTGCCTGAGCTGGCACTGCTAGAGCATCTATAATGGGGACCGGATCCTGAACAGGGGCGACTAGTGGATCTGTAGGTGCTGCCCTAGTTGCGGTGCAGGCCACACCCCTGCCCCTACCATGGTCTCGACCGCATCTTCATACTCTAGTGTCCACAAATAGTGGTACTAGTGGTCGTGCATCCTGACCGGTCTCTCGTGTCCTCACCGTCTGTGAGAGAATAGATTAACAAAAGTTTAACAGTAGGATCAACAAATTCGCAAAACAAGAATTTAAAATATATGAAGTTTTTCCTAAAGGTTCTACAGCCTCTTGAGGATAAATACAGACGTCTCCGTATCGATCCGCGAGACTCTACTAAACTTGCTCATGACTCATGAGACCTATGTAACCTAGGCTCTGATACCAACTTGTCATGACCCTAAACCTAGACCCGGTCGTGATGGAACCTATCGTGAAATAAGGGCAGCTGACACAAATCCTCAATACCTATTTAAAAGTTATAATAATTCATTTAAATCATTAACATGCTATAAATCCATAAGTAAGAGTGAAATAGAAGAATTTGCATAAACAACATAGCCCGACATCGGGGTGTCACCAGTCATGAGCATCTAAATATCTATTTAAGGGTAGGAAGAAACTACATAGTCTACTATAGATTCTAGTACAAGGGAAAGTAAAGATAAAAGGGAGAAACACTGGTCTGCGAATGCCAAGCCACTACCTAGTGGACTCTGAATAGCCTGCTGGGAGAATTCAACCCTCACTAGTGTGATCCGAGGCTCTTGAATTTGCACACAGGTTGCATGGAGTAAAGTGAGTATGCCAACTCAGTGAGTAACAAAAGTAAAGCCAGATGAGCGATGCGAAAACATGTAAAACACAACAATGTGCTACAAAGAGGCAGTATAAAACCAATTCAATGCAATAAAATAATGAAAGCTAGTAAAACACTTTAGTTCAGTATACACTTATTTAAAACATCTTTTAGCAGATAAACGAGTGAATGAAATGCGTTTAGAAAAGATAAACACATAAAATCAGCCCCTCAGGCAAAAGTACCAACAGAATCGGCCCTTCAGGCTATCTCACAATCATTCGTATAAGCCCCTCGGGAAATAAAATGGTACAACATCATCCCCTGGAGCTATAACACAACACACACTGATTACCCGTGCTCACTGGGGGTTTACAGACTCCTGGAGGGGCCCCTTACGGCCCAAGCGCAATATCAAGCCATCTCGTCGTATAATCAATAGGCTCTCGGCCTTATATCAAGCCACCTTGTGGCGTACAACTCCGACCCTCAGCTTCATAATCATAAATCAGTATAACACTATTGTAGCACGCAGCTCGATCCCATAATAACCTCACAACACGAGCCCTCGGCCCTACTCAATCAGAAATCTCTAGAAGCCACTCGGGCATAATTAAATATGATGCTCAACCCAAATAACCATTTAAGATGTCAAAATAGAGTAAACATGGCTAAGTTATAAAAACAGTAAAATACAACAAGACTGAGTATAAATATGAAACCAAAACAGTGAGGAAATAACAGTAAAAATCCCCTAAGGGTCCAAAACAGTTGGCACTAGGCCCAAATATGGCATTCAACCCAAAACTTGATAATAGAAAAAAAATTTCAATCAAATACGTGGTAAAATGGTCATACAGGACTGATTAAGTCACAATACCCAATGGTACACGACCCCACGGTGGTCATCTAGCATGTGTGCCACCTCCAAATAGCACAACGATGTAAAATCCGGGTTTTATACCCTCAGGACAACATTTACAATCATTACTCACCTTTACACGGTCCAAACCCTAGCCTGCGATGCCTTTGCCTCTCGAATGGGCCTCTGGATGCTCCAAATCTAACCAAAATAAGTACATAACCATCAAAATATGCTAAGGGAACAAATCCCGCTCGAAAGTAATCAAAATACAATGCAAATTCCGAAATTAACCAAACCCCACCCCGGATCAACGTCTCGAGATTCAATATCATCTACATCAATAGACTCCTTATCTCCCCACTGGTTCATACATATCAAAAGTACAAAAAAACAACTACATTTTTCCCCTCAAACCCTTACTCAAAGGTCTCCAATCTCAAGCCCTAATTCCTAATCTTTAACCCTTAATTTCCATTAAATTTCAAGCCAATTCAAAGAAATAACACCATAGAAATGAGTTTAGGGTACAAAAGCCTTACCTCTATGAAATCCCCTTGAAATTCCTCTTCAAATAGCTCCCTCAATCTCAAACCCACATGAAATTGGTGAAGAATAATACCAAAATCGCGAAAGAAATCTTTTATACTTTCTGACCCAGGATTTTTGCACCTGCGGTCCCATTACCGCTTCTGCGATCAAAGACACCGCATCTGTGGTTTTAACTTATACTCCAAGTTCCGCATTAACGATCAGATCCAGGCATATGCGCTACCGCAAGTGCACTTCCTTAGCCGCTTCTGCAGTTGCAACTGTTCTTCTTCTTGGCCGCATCTGCGGTTGCCTTACTGTTTACCATGGAAATGGTAACAACAATTAAATTTGTAAATAAGACTCTAAAAATACGTGATCTATTTCCATGCTAGTTTGGAAAGGTGATTAATGCTAAGCATGGAGTAAAACAGCAAAGATCGAGCTAGACGAGCGATAGCCAAACCAGCAAGGGATGTTCTCGGGCTTAGGACAAGCGAGTAGATACCTCAGAGTTTGACTTTGAGCCTACCATGGATCTATCAAAGATAGCCTTATCGAGGGTTTTCGGGAAAGGGATAACAGATAATATGTGGATACAAGGCTTTATACCGTCAATCATGAGCTAAATAATGGGAAACAAATGAAAAACAATAAAATTCTTAAGGTGATCTCGAGATATCAATGGGAAATCAAGATAGTAGCTATCGATGAATTATACTTGATATCAAAAAGGATAAAGAATAAACGAAGAACAATAAAATGTTAGGGCGACCTCGAGGTCAGAGAACATTGATCACTTAGAAGAAAGAGATTGAGATATTATTGCTTTCTTTTTAGGCTGATGGGAGAGATGATGCTTTACAAGGTGTAGGTGACCCTTCCTTTATAGAAAAAAAGGGGCGTCTAAACTTAATATAATAAAGAAATACAATAAAAGAACGAGATGTGATAGCCTGCATTTCTTTGTAGGAGAGCTGGCGTCGAGCCGTTTGGAGAAGTCTCGCGGACCCCAGTCACATCCCTCAGGGAATATCTTTGTTGCTTGATCTAGGCAAGGCATCAGATAGGTCTCAAGGAGGGAAACAAACTGAGATCCCATGCCTTCGTGATTTACTCTTCGAAGCACTATGTCAAAGAAAATTGGTCTTCCGATTTCCCCGCATACAGATAGTCTCCACATTTCTTCGAGGGAAGTGTTAAGAAATGTTTTTGACGCTCCTCTTTGCTGTCTTCGAAATGCCATTATGCCGATGGCTCGGCCTTTTTCCACAGAAGCTGAGGCATTCTTCCTTCCTGCTTCTTTAGAACCTTTTGGAAATGTTATGACCACTCGCTTTTTGGGGCCGTATCATCGTTGTTGTCACTCTATGCTGCCATTTTGTTGCTATTGTTTCATCTTCCATGAACGCATCCATTTTGCCTATCGTTATGCTTTTCAAGGGCGATAATGGAACCGTCGATTATTTTGTTTTCTCCCTTATATATATAGGACTCCTTTGTGATTAGTTCTTCATTCAGTAGGCCTCCTTCGATATATGCCTCTCTCACTTCCTTTGCCCTTTTTTTGGCCTTCATTGCTCTGCAATGCTTGGTGCTCATGGCCTTAAGATCTTTCGTCGGTCAAGCCATGGACCAGCCCTCGATCTTTCCTGGGTGGGACAAATTTGTCTTGTAGTGATGTTGTTGTTGTAGTTGTTGTTGTTGGCTTAGCATAGCGACATAAGAGGTCGGTGTCCTCTAATTTGGGAGAAAGATTTCAGACTATCCATCGCTGCTCAATAGGGGGCTCGGATTATACATCGATACTCACACTCCTTCGTTGGCCGGTGTGTTGCATCCCCTTTGGATTTCGGAGGGTGTGGTGATCGGCTCCACTCGGCCGTTGCGTTCAGGGCCGAGGCAACATCTCGAGAAGTGGCTTTGGGGGTTGTATGCAGGCGGAGTCCGTGCTAGCCAAAATTTTCACCCAGCCACTTCTCGCCTTCCTCTAGCGTCCCCTCATCATTTTGCTCTTCTCCCAACTTCCTTTTTAAGATGCCATTCCGAGAAGACATGAATGAGATCCTGGCAGGGACGAATTTGGAAAATATCATCTTTGACGTCATGGGACAGGAATGATGCTTTTTGGAAGTGTTATACGTATATCGGATTCTCTCTTGGACATACATACTACCTGTATTTTTATCCCTTTTCTTTTTGTAAAAGATCTCCGGCAGGCTTTTGTAATTATGTAAAATGCAATTGTATATCAAGATTTCTATGAATATTAATATGCTTTTCCTTGGCTCTTTCTTTCAGTTTTTTGCATTTCTTCGATATGTTTTCATGACTTCGAAAATCTATGCTTGTTTTCAATTGCTGGTGTCCGCTTCAGATGGAAGCGTTTTTGGATCCCATGTTAGTTGGTGTAGCTTTCTCTGAGCCCGGTAATCATGCTTTTGACCAAGCTTAAGCCAAACTAGTATATTCATGTCATTGAGTACCTCCAATTAAGTGGGGATAATTGACGGTATCTTGGGTCCCTCAGGAAAGGCATTGGGCGAAGATTATACCCTTAGGTATGTGAGGGGCCTTTCCGGGCCATAGACAGCCCTTCTAATGCGTCTGAGTTTGGCCTTACTTCGGGGAGTCGCCCATGCTCGGGCATCACTTTGATTTTGCTGGGAGCTTTCGACTATCGTGAAACAGCCTCGCGGAGGACCCTTTGAATTCTGCATAGGACGAGCAACTTTTTGATTGCCAGGTCCTGACCTCAAAGATACAGGTAGTGCCTTTAGGCTCTGTGGCCGCCTTTTAGGGGGAGGCTCGCTGATTTCCTTCGGCGGGGGCCTTTGAGCATTGGCCTTGTACTAGCGAATATGCTACTTAGCCTTTCGAGGCTTTGCCGCGATGGGGCCAAGGAGCGAATTTTATAGCTCCGGTACGGGAGATAATGTCGAGGGCAGATTTTCTTGGGTTGCTTCTTGAATTTGTCATTGCTTTAAGATATAATGTGAGGAAGTCCATGCCTATTTTAAGGGGCAGCCAGAGTCTACTGCCGTCAGTTGTTGCTTAGAGAAGGTTCATGTCATATTTTGGGCGAGTTGTTCCTCTCAGTGTTGGCTACTGACGTTGCTCCTCCGAGATCATCTGCCACTTGTTTGGAGAAATAAGGGGATATCCCGCTGGGCCGTGTATCGTGCTTTTTCTTTTTGTACCTGAAACTTCCTTATGTAGGCTTGTACGTTTGTGACCCATGCCTTGTATCACTTCAAAATTGATCTGCAAAGATTTTAGTCTGGTGTAGCAGATGCCTTGTAGTGCATGCTTTGTTGCTTTCCCTCTTTAGGTCTAGTTTTCCTTCTTTTTGCTATATTAGTCATAGTAAAAGTGGAGGTTTCGCAGTACCTTAAGGGCAATGCTTCCCAGGCCGGATTCACCTATGGTGAGCTAAGAGCTCAAGTGCAGGTTCAAATTTTTAAGGGGCGATGAGTGCTTCGGCTAGGATCCTTACCTTCGATGTTTACCTCAACTTGTCCTGCGAGAGTGCCCCGGTGTAGGTGAATATGATCGAGAGACCTGAGTCTGGACTCTCGAAGGTCGGGGTCGGGGTAATCTATGCGAAAGCTGCATTAAGCCAACCCGAGGGGCGATCGAGAGATGGAAATTTTGTATGAAGGAAGCTGCCGCTATTTAGTCCAAGTTGAGGCCCTCGATTGCGAAGAGAGGGTCAAAGAAAATGTTTGTTGTTGAACCTGCAGGGAGGCATTCGAGGAAGCTGGAGCAAGGGCCTTGATTTTCCAGAAGAGTTAGCCTAAGTCACAGTGGATGAAGGGGATGTTTGGACACTCCTTATGGTCGCTGCATATGGCATTTTTTGATGGAAAAAATAGAGATTCCATCATTTCGTAACCTTGTTTCTGGTGCACGGGATGTGCTTATATGTGGAGAATGCTTTTACATGTAATATATGATTTTTTTTAAGGATTTTGTTCCTTTTGTACCTTCTTCCTGTTGTTGCTCTTAACCGTACAGATCGGTTATGGGGGTAGTCTCCGAGTTGCATCATGGCTCGGGCCTGGGTAGATCCTCCGCTTCCGTCTGCCTTTACATGCAGAGGGAGGTAATCAATCGTGCTTCTAGGCCGAAGTGATTTCACAGGTGCGTGGCCTGACTGTTTGTTTTTTTCTGTTTTTTTGCCGGTGGCGTATTGATAGTGCCGCTTGGGTCATCTCTTAAGGCGTATCCGTTGTTGAATTATTATTGGGTTCCACTTCTAGGCGTCTCGAGACACATCGGGCAAAGCGGGTAAGCTAAAAATAACCTCCGACTGGATGGCCCAATGGTCAAAGGGCAATCATTTTGTGTCCTTCTGCCATGGAGTATCCCGATCAGGTCGGTGCAGGGGGCTCCTTTTCACGGAGTAATTGGCCGAAACCAGGAGGATAATTGGGGAGCTTGGTTGTCGTTTGCCGAGGACATAGAAGGCGTATTTTGACAAACTACTTTCCTTTTGTGGACTTGACTATTCTATAGTCGCGAGCTGCCTGAGTTGTGTTATGGCTTGAACTTTGATTGGCCTTTCGGATGTTTCCCGTCTTCATAGGCAGAGGGTGATGACCTTATGTGCTCCTGGATCAAAGTGTGTTTTGTCGGCGCGTTGCTTGTGGTTTTGTTGCGACTGTTGGTAGCATTGTCGGGTCATGCTTCTAGGCGTATAGTGATTAAATTTCCCTTGGGCTCAGTGCTCGAGTCAGGATCCTGCTCGATGCTGGCTTACCCTTGAGCTTGCTTGGGCTGGCGGTAATGATTATTATTTTCTTCCCTTGAGCATTTGGAAAATTTTCAAGCACAGTCTCCGATCGTATCGCAGTTCGGGCTGTAATTGGCATTTGATTCTTTCGGGGGCTCTGGTTGGAAATAATGTTTTTCATTTTCTCGACCATGGGCGTTTGGAAATATTTCAGGTCCAGTCTCCGAATCATATCGTGATTTGATCTGTAATTGGCCCTTGATTCTTTCGGGGGCTCCGGTTGGTAATAATGTTTTTGTTTTCCCGCTCTTGGGCATTAGGCAATTTTTTGGGTCCAGCCTCTGAGCCGTGTTGCGACACGAGCTGTAACCAATGATGGTGGTACTTAAGTTGTTTGGTCGTAGAGAAATTTTGATATGAGGCCCATAGGCTTTACTTAGCCAGCGACAATGGCACTTACACTGTTTGGTCATGGGGAGCTTTTGATATGAGTCCCGAAGGCTTTGCTTAGTTGAACTATTTTGGATCCAGTCTCCGAATCGGGTTATGAGTTGAGCTCACATAAATCCTCAAGTTGTCAATTTTCAAGCTGATGGTCGTAGAGACCATTTGGTGTGAGGCCCGTATGCTTTGCTTAGCCGGCGACAATGGAACTTACGTTGTTTGATGTGAGGCCCGTAGGCTTTTTGTTGGATTTGTTTCCTCTTGTTAAGGTCTTATTGATTATTTGATCCGTCGTCAGTTCTAAAAGAACCTCGATTTAAAGTCGTAGTTGGCGATGTTTCGAGCACCTCAAAAGGTTCATATCTCGTAGGTCTAGTAGACCGACGTTTTTTGTGATTTTGGAGCCGAGTGGTCGGGACTCATTTTTTGCCTGTTGAGGGAAGCCTGTGTTTAACCGGTTCTTTCTGAAGTAAATTCGGATGATTTTTTAGCAACAGTCGGGCTTCCTCGAGTCGCGTTTTTTGGGCTTTTGCAACTGTTTCGACCGTAGTCGTGTGCATTTGGCTGTAAGATCCCGTAAATTTCCTACTCAAAAACCCAAATCCCATGGTGACAAGTTAGGAGCATGTGTTAGAAAATTATAAAAATTATTGGTAGCGAGCTTGCAAGCGGTGGTTCGGAACCTTTGGATTGAGCAGTGCATTAAAAGTCAAGAAATAATGTTTTCCATAAAAGTGTGATTCTGCGGTCGAGAATGCGGTCGCATATTAGGTATGCGGACCGCATATGGGGCATAGTCACCGCAAAGTGAGTCACTGTGTTAGTCAAAATTGAGGTCAAATATGGGGTCAAATGTGTGATCGCATAACTGATATGCGGACCGCATAGTCGTCGCATAACTTCTTTGGGAGTTTGTAAATAGCAGTTCTGCGGTGCATTATGCGATCGCAGAACGAGTATGTGAACCACATTTCTGCTGCATACACGGGCAGAATCTTCAAATTTTTGGGGCACTTTTGCGGTCCATTTGCAGGCCGCATTTCGACTTTGCAATCGCAGACCTGACACGGGGCTACAATTTTCTTAATTTTAAATTTGACCCCCTATCGATATATTCGGTGTTATAGCTCATTTTGAGCATATTTTCTGATGCTTTTAGAGAGAGAGAGAGGGGATTCTTAGAGAGGGAAAGTGCTTCCCATCTAATTACTCCTTGAAACCTTGCTAAAACATTGAAGATAATCAAGTGAAGACACCTAAATCTTCATCCAAGAGGTAAGACTTCATCACCTCAATTATTATTTCCATACATAGCTATAAGGGATCATTAGTGAAGTAATATATGGGTATAAGAATGAATTTCTTGCATGCATATCATGCCATAGAATATTGGAAGGTAGTAAACTAAAAAAAAAAAGGCAATTGAGGGTATAAAATGATAGAAATTTCTCTCAGAAAGTGGCCTAAGATTACAGTGCACCTTTAGTGTTTGATGATATGCTCGAATAAAGCTAGAATCTCAAACTCGTCGCTAATTCTCGATTCAATTTGTAATTCTTAAACAATAGATCGAAGCGCTAAGAGGTCCGGAAATTTTTAATGAGTAAGGAAAGTTATATTGAGGTATGTATGGCTAAAACATCGCAGACCTGACTCGGGGCTCCAATTTTCTAAATTTTAAACCCGACCCCCTATCGATATATTCAGTGTTATAGCTCATTTTGAGCACATTTTCTAACGCTTTTAGAGAGGGGGGTCTTAGAGAGAGAAAGGCTTCCCCATCAAATTAATCCATGAAACCTTGCTAAAACATTGAAGATAATCAAGTGAAGATACCTAAATCTTCATCCTAAGAGGTAAGACTTCATCACCTCAATTATTATTTCTATACTTAGCTATAATGGGTCATTAGTGAAGTAATATATGGGTATAAGAATTAATTTCTTCCATGCATATCATGCCGTAGAATATTGGAAGGTAGTAAACTAAAAAGAAGGCAATTTGGGGTATAAAATGTTAGAAATTCCTCTCATAAAGTGGCCTAAGATTACAGTACAGCTTTAGTGTTTGATGATAAGCTCGAACGAAGCTAGAATCTCAATCTCGTCTCTAATTCTCGGTTCAATTTGTAATTCCTACACAATAGATCGAAGTGCTATGAGTTCCGGAATTTTGTAAGGATTAAGGAAATCTATATTAAGGTATGTATGGCTAAAACCCCCTTTTATTAGAATTTGAGCTCCGTTGGCGTTTATGCAAATGTGGTAAGACTAGAACTTGTTGATGTATCGATTGTTATTTCGTATGAATTGGGTTGCAATTATATACGATGTGCCTCAATGCAAAGTAATATACTATCCCTAATAGTTAAAGATGCGTGAATAATACGAATCATGTGTTGACATGCCTAGGCTATAAGCCAAGATTAAACTGAGATTGTCATGCTAGCTATGTGAATATCTTACTTATGCTTGAAACTTGCTTTGCCTTTGTATGTGCCTATGATCACAAATTGCAAGATGAACATTGGAAATGGGAAAGATGTGATAACTATGGCCCTAAGTGCCAGTGAATTGATATGATATGTGTGAAATAAAGATTAAAGTGAGACGATTAATGAGAAAGGAACGACGCCTAGGTAAGGCGGCCTAGCCGATCGGGCCGTGATCGGATACCATGCTGCACACATGGTGGTAATGTGCTAACATTGAATTCCGAAAAAGGGAAATGAAATGATGATTGAGATATATGCATTAAATGAGGCAACCTAGATGATCGGGTCGTGATCGGACTCCGCTCAAGATAAGGGGTGGTATTGAGGACAGTGATGAACATATGAATGAATTGCTCAAAACTAGGTTATGGAAATTGTGTGAAAGATTATGTGGCTTGTTTATTTGATGATGTGGTGTCCGGTTAAAACCTTTGATTTAATCTTGTGATTTCCTTGTTCTTGCTTGATAGTTCTTTCTGGTAAAATGGTGTTTAGTTATACATACTAGTACTATTCCATGGTACTAACTTCCCTTTTGCCGGGGGTGCTACATTTTTAAATGAATGTAGGTTGTTCCATAGCGGATAGTGCCGATCGTGTGTAGCATAGCATCCTTCTTCTCAAGATCTTGGTGAGCCCCTTCATCCTTCAATGGGTTATATTGCATATCTTTTGCTGTAGACTTCTACTTTTGAGGTATAGCCGGTGCCTTGTTGCCGTCATTGCCATACTTGTGGTTACATCCGTAGAGGATCTATAGACATATGTGTGGGTCATGTATGGGTATTGGATGGGACTACTAATTATGTTGTAATTCTAAACTTATGTTTCCTATCAATTGTAGTTCTATGAGAACCTTGGAAACTAACTTATCTATGGTTTAACATTATATTTTTAAATGAACTATCAGTTTAGGATGTGCAATCTTTCCTCGTCTAAGTAAATGAACAAAAACATGGATTCCTTATTCATATCGAGGTGGATAGGAAGTGTATGATAAGTTCTGCTCAGTTGGGTTCACTCGATTGACCACTGGTCGCGCCTCCCAATGTTGGGGCGTGACAAACTTTGTATCAGAGCCTATGGTTTAAGGTATCCTAGGATGTCTCGGAGCCATGTCTAGTAGTGTCCTTCTAATCGGTGTGTAGTTGACCACATCAATAAGCTGGAGGCTACTTGGGCATTTAAGAATAACACCCTTCTATGATATTCTGGATCATGCGGTGAAACTGTTCTCTCCCTAATCAGTGCGTTGTTCTATCTTTCAGTAAATGGCACCTAAGAAGTAAGCGAGAATTGGCCAAGCAGCCAATGCCACCTCAAGAGTGGCTGATGATTCACTATTTGATGTTGTGGGTGAGGGTAGTCACGCTACTATTACTCTGCCTGATCCATCCATTCCAGAGAAGACTACCCCAGTTCCTACACCTGTGGAGGGCACCACTATCCCTCCCGTTGATACTCTTGTCCCGCCTCCAGCCCCAGCTTCCGGTTCTAGTATTTCTGATGGGGATCTTAGGGGAGCTATTCAGATGTTGACCCAGCTAGTGGCCTCGCAGGCCCAGAGGTCAGGTGTTGCACCCAGTTAATCTAGCCAGCAAAGGGATACCACCAGTTCCAGGGTGAACAAATTTCTTCAGTTAGACCCTCCAGTGTTTTTCGGTGCTAATCCGGAAGAGGACCCTCAGGATTTTATTGATGAGATGCACAAGACTCTCAGGGTCATGCGTGTGACTGAGACGGGGGGAGTAGAGCTGGCTGCCTACCACCTGAAAGGGGTGGCCTAAGAATGGTTTAAGTTATGGGAGGATTCCCACGAGGAGGGGAGCCCTCCGGCAAGGTGCAGTGAGTTCCCCGATGCCTTAATAGATCACTTTCAGCCCGTTGAGACAAGGGCAGTCTGTGCGGTAGAGTACCATATGGATTTTGCTCGCTTGTCCAAGTATGCCATTCAAATGTTGCCCACGATGGAGGCGAAAGTGTGTCGGTTTGTTCAGGGACTTAATTCTTTGACCATTAATGAGGCTTTTACGATTGCATTGAATTTTGACATGAATTATAGGAGGATGGTAGCATTTGATCAGGACACAGAAAGCCTTAAATTGAATAACAAAATGGAGAGTGAAGGTAACAGCAAGGCCCGCTCTGCGGGCAACATGGAAGGGTCACTAGGTAGGGGAAGATCAACTTTCAGGGGAGGATCATCAGGGCCTTCCCAATCTGTTTCCCAGTCTTTAGCCAATGCACCACCATCAAGGCCTAGCCAGCAGCAGTGAAGTCATTTCAGGCCCGGTCAGTGCAACAGGGGATCCCATCAGCTGGGTCGGTCAGGAGAGAGGTTCCAGCAGCAGCAGAGGTCCCCGCACCCTAAGTGGGGGAAGATGCAGTCAGAGATTTGCTATATGGAGTTACTTATATGCTATGAATGTGGGATGAGGGGTCACATCTAGAGGCATTGTCGTGTATCCCACTAGGGAGCGGGTAGGGGCACATCTTAGCCATCTAGTCCAGTAGCTGCTACATCTTCAGCCCCTTCTCCAGCTCGAGGTACCCCAGCACCCGCAGGGCGTGGTGCAGCTAAGGGTGGTGCGCAAAGTTTAGGAGGACCCAGTCGGTTCTATGCTATGAGTGGTCGCCAGACTACAGAGGCTTCTCCAGATGTTGTTACAGGTATTCTGACTGTTCAATCTCATGATGTATATGCACTTATTGATCCCAATTTCACATTATCCTATGTTACCCCTTTTGTTGCTATGGAATTCGGGATAGAACCAGAATAACTTCATGAACCATTCTCAGTATCTACCCCGATTTGTGAGTCAATTTTGGCTATTCGAGTCTATAGAAAGTGTATTTTCACGGTACGGGGTAGGGATACCATGGGTGATCTTGTTGAGTTAGGGATGGTCAACTTTGATGTAATAATGGGGATGGATTGGCTTTATTCACGCTTTAGCAAACTTGACTGTCGGACTAGAACTATTAGGCTTGAATTCCTTGATGAGCCCATTATTGAATGGAAGGGAGATAATGTAGTGCCTAAAGTTCGGTTTATTTCCTACCTTAAGGCTGCAAAAATAATCAAGAAGGGTGTATCTATCATCTAGTCTGGGTTGCAGACACCAATGCTGAGATGCTTAGCCTTGAATCTGTACCTGTTGTTAATGAATTCCCGGATGTCTTTCCTGATGAGCTCCATGGGATCCCACCCGACAGGGAGATTGATTTTGGGATCGATGTGATGTCAGGCACGCAACCTATATCAATTCCACCTTACAGAATGGCACCGACAGAATTGAAAGAGCTAAAGGAGCAATTGAAGGATTTGTTAAAGAAGGGTTTCATCCGACTGAGTGTGTCACCATAGGGCGCATCGTTCTTGTTCGTAAGAAAGAAAGATGGATCGCTGTGGATGTGTATTGACTACCGGCAACTCAACAAAATCACAATAAAAAACAAATACCCTCTTCCAAGAATAGATGACTTGTTTGACCAATTGAAAGGTGCTACGTGTTTCTCTAAGATTGACTTGCGGACCGGGTATCATCAATTGAAGATAAGCGAGCAGGATATTCCAAAAATAGCTTTTGGAACTCGCTATGGGCACTTTGAATTTATGGTGATGTCTTTTGGGCAAACAAATTCCCCGACAGTTTTCATGGATCTTATGAATCGAGTCTTCAAGCCCTTTCTAGACTCCTTTGTGATACTGTTCATTGACGACATTTTGGTATATTCTCGAAGTCGGGGGGACCATGCTGACCATCTCAGGGCAATTTTGCAGACCCTTCAACAACATCAATTGTATGCGAAATTTTCAAAATATGAATTTTGGCTTGAATCTGTCGCATTCTTGGGTCATGTCGTTTCCAGAGAAGGAATTATGGTTGATCCTCAGAAGGTTGTAGCAGTGAAGAAATGGCTTAGAACTACCACTCCAACTAAGATTCGCAGTTGTTTAGGCTTGGTTGGGTACTACAGGAGATTTGTGGGGGGGGGGTTCTACTCTTGCCTCTCCATTGAATAAATTGACGTAGAAAGCAGTTAAATTCCAATGGTTCGATGCTTGTGAAAAGAGTTTCCAAGAATTTAAATCAAGGTTAATAACAGCACCGGTATTAGCCTGGCTAGAGGGTACAGAGGGATTTGTGGTGTATTGTGATACATCGAGAATCGTGCTCGAGTGTGTGTTGATGCAACACGATAAGGTTATAGCCTACGCTTCTAGGCAACTCAAGAATCATGAGAAGAACTATCCAACCAATGACCTAGAGCTGGCAGCATTGTTATTTGGTGATATTATTTGTATGGGGTCCATGTGGATGTATTTACAGATCATAAGAGCCTTCAGTATATTTTCAAGCAGAAAGAGTTGAATCAGAGAGAAACAAGATGGATAGAGTTACTCAAGGACTATGACATTGATACTCTATCACCCGGGAAAGGCTAATGTCGTGGCTGATGCACTTAGTCAAAAATCTAAGGGAAGATTGGCTCATTTGGAGGCCAACCTAAGAACGTTGGCCAGGGAGGTTCACCAGTTGCCTAGTTTAGGAGTTCGCCTCACGGACTCTAGTGTAGTAGGGGTAATTGTGCAGAATAGGGCTGAATCATCACTTGTGGCAGAGGTGAAAGAGAAGCAATTCAGTGATCCATTGTTAGCACAACTGAAAGAACGGATTCACAAACACAAGACCACAGCTTTTTCCTCGTCATGGATGATGGTACCCTACGGTACCAAGACTGCCTATGTGTTCCTGATATTGACGGTCTTCAGGAAAGGATTATGGCAGAAGCTCACACTTCCAGGTATTTCGTGCACCCAGGTTCCACAAAAATGTATCATGATCTCAAGGAAATTTATTGGTGGAACAATAAGAAGAAATAAGTGGCGTACTTTATGGAAAAATGTCTGAATTATCATCAAGTAAAGGTCGAACATCAAAGGCCCAGTGGATTGTGTCAAAGCATAAAAATTCCAATGTGGAAATGGGAGATGATTAACATGGATTTTGTGGTAGGTATACCGCGCACTCTGTGCAAGTTCAACTCAATTTAGGTGATTGTTAATCGACTCACAAAGTCCGCGCTTCCTGTCAGTCAAAACTACCGACGCAGCGGAATAGTATGCTCAGTTGTATATCAAAGAAATAGTCAGGTTACATGGCACTCCAATTTTAATCATTTTAGATTGAGGTGATCAATTCACAGCCAACTTTTGGAAGAAGTTTTAGCAAGGTTTTGGTACGCAATTAAATCTTAGCACAACGTTTCATCCGCAAACCGATGGTCAAGCAGAGCCGACCATTTAGATGCTTGAATACATGTTGCGCGCTTGTACTCTTGATTTCAAGGGTAGTTGGGATGACCATTTGCCACTCATAGAATTTTCTTACAATAACAGCTTCCACGCTAGTATCCAGATGGCACCATTCGAAGCATTGTATGGTAGGAGATATAGGTCTCCCATTGGGTGGTTTTAGGTTGGAGAAACAGAATTTATAGGGCCGGACCTCGTGAATCAGGCCAAGGAGAAAGTCAAGATTATTAAGGAGAGGTTGAAAACTACTCAGAGTCACCAGAAATCCTATTCGGATGTGCGTCGCAGAGATTTCGAGTTCAAAGAATATGATTGGGTATTTCTGAAGGTTTCCCCTATGAAGGGCATCATGCGGTTCGGAAAGAATTGAAAATTGAGTCTTAGGTATGTTGAACCGTACAGAATCATTCAGAGGATTAGACAGGTGGCATACAAGCTCGAGCTTCCACCTGAGATGACATTGGTACACCCGGTCTTTTATGTGTCTATTTTGAGAAAGGTAGTGGGAGATCCGTCCACTATTATGCCAGTTGAGGTTAATAAAGAGTTGTCATATGAAAAAGTTCCAGTTGCCATTCTTGATAGGCAAGTTCGGAAATTAAGGAGTAAGGAAATTGCATCCGTGAAACTATTATGGAGGAACCAACAAGTTCAGGAAGCCACTTAGGAAGTCGAGGATGAGATGAAAAAGAAGTACCCACATTTGTTCGAATAGTCATGTAATAGCATTTAGTTCATATGAACTCTTACCTTTTGGGTTAATCTATGTAAAACTGTCCTGTTTGGTTATATATATGTTGCCTATATGTCAATGGTTAGTATCGTACAAGTTATGTTATGTTATAAGTCTATGGGATGTGTACCTGCTGTTAGGATATGTTTCTGGGGCTCTCTGACAGGTGGATATGCCTAAATACAAAGGAAACTCTGGCAAAATTTTCAGAAATTTAGGGAGTTAGCTAAATTTGGGGACTGGCAACATGTTTCAGGTTGTAAAGAGCTGAAGATTGCACTAAGACTGTTAATAAGTGAACCTTTATCCTCATTCGAGGATGAATGATCTTAAGTGGGGGAGAATGTAAGGCTCCATGAATTTCTTACTCAAAAACCCAAATCACGTGGTGCCAAGTTAGGAGCATGTGTTAGAAAGTTATAAAAATTCTTCGCGGCGAGCTTGCAAGCGGCAGTTCAGACCCTTCTGATTGAACAGTGCATTAAAAAGTCAAGAAATAATGTTTTCCACAAAAGTGCGATTCTGC
Source organism: Nicotiana glauca (assembly GCA_026770625.1). Taxonomy (NCBI): domain Eukaryota; kingdom Viridiplantae; phylum Streptophyta; class Magnoliopsida; order Solanales; family Solanaceae; genus Nicotiana; species Nicotiana glauca. The sequence goes on from MU666657.1 coordinate 88,967, forward strand.
AGTCGAGAATGCGGTCGTATATTAGGTATACAGACCGCATAGGGCGCATAGTCACCACAAAGTCAGACAATGTGTTAGTCAAAATTGAGGTCAAATATACGGTCAAATGTGCGATCGCATAACTAATATGCAAACCGCATAGTCGTCGCAAAACTTCCTTGGGAGTTTGGAAAGGGCAGTTCTGCGGTGCACTATACGACCGCAGAACGGGTATGCGGACTGACTTTATGCGGCATACCTGGGTAGAATGTTCAGATTTTGGGAGCACTTTTGCAGTCCATTCGCGGGGCGCATTTCCTCTTTTCGATCGTAAATGCGATTGCAGGCCTGACTCGAGGCTCCAATTTCTAAATTTTAAATTCGACCCCCTATTGATATATGTGTTATATCTCATTTTGAACATATTTTCTGATGCTTTTAGAGAGAGAGGGGGGGTTTTATAGAAGGAAAGTGCTTCCCATCAAATTACTTCATGAAACCTTGCTAAAACATTGAAGATAATCAAGTGAAGACACCTAAATCTTCATACCAAGAGGTAAGACTTCATCACCTCATCTCTGATTTCTATACTTAGCTATAAGTGGTCATTAGTGAAGTAATTTATTGGTATAAGTATGAATTTCTTGTATGTATAACACGCCATAGAATATTGGAAGGTAGTAAACTAAAAAGAAGGCAATTGGGGGTATAAAATGATAGAAATTCCTCTCAGAAAGGGGCCTAAGATTACAGTGCACCTTTAGTATTTAATGATATGCTCGAACCAAGCTAGAATCTCAATCTCGTCTCTAATTCTTGATTCAATTTGTAATTCTTACACAATAGATCGAAGTGTTAAGAGTTTCGGAATTTTGTAAGGATTAAGGAAAGCTATATTCAGGTATGTATGGCTAAAACCCCCTTCTATTAGAAATTGAGCTCCGTTGGCGTCTACGCAAATGTCGTAAGACTAGAACTTGTTGATGTATCGATTGTTATTTCATATGAATTGGGTTGCAATTATCTATAAATCTACATGAAGGATGTGACTCAATGTGTGTAATACACTATCCCTAATATTTAAAGATGTGTGAAGAATACGAATCATGTGTTGACCTGCCTAGGCTATAAGCCAAGATTAAAACTGAGATTGTCATGCTAGCTATGTGAAAATCTTATGCTTGCATCTTGAATTTCCTTAGTATGTGCCTATGATCGCAAATTGCAAGATGAACATTGGAAATGGGAAAGATGTGATAACTATGGACCTAAGTGCCAATGAATTGATATGATATGTGTGAAATAAAGATTCAAGTGAGATGATTAATGAGAAAGGAATGATGCCTAGGTAAGGCGACCTTGCCGATCGGGCCCCATGCCATACATATGGTGGTAATGTGATAACATTGAATTACAGAAAAGGGAAATGAAATGATGATTGAGATATATTCCTTAAGTGTGGCAACCTAGCCGATTGGGTCATGATCGGACTCCACTCAAGATAAGCAGTGGTATTGAGGACAGTGATGAACATTTGAAAGAATTGCTCCAAACTAGGTTATGGAAATTGTGTGAAAGATTATGAGGCTTGTTTATTTGATGATGTGGTGTACGGTTAAAACCTTTGATTTACTCTTGTGATTTCCTTGTTCTTGCTTGATAGTTCTTTCTGGTAAAATGGTATTTAGTTATACATACTAGTACTATTCCATGGTACTAACTTCCTTTTTGCCGAGGGCGCTACATATTTAAATGAATGTCGGTGGCTCCATAGCGGATAGTGCCAATCGTGTGTAGCAGAGCATCCTTTTTCTCAAGATATTGGTGAGCCCTTCATCCTTCAAGGGGTTATATTGCACATCTTTTGTTGTAGACTTCTACTTTTGAGGTATAGCCGGGGCCTTGTTGTCGGAATTGCCATACTTGTCTTTTACATCCTTAGAGGCTCCGTAAACATATGTGTGGGTTATGTATGGGTGTTGGATGGGTCTACGAATTATGTTGTAATTCTAAATTTATGTTTCCTATAAATTGTAGCTCTATGAGAACCTTGGAAACTAACTTATCTACGATTTAATGTTATGTTTTAAAATGAACTATCAGTGTAGGATGTGCTATCCTTCCTCGTCTATGTAAATGAACAAAAGAATGGTTTCCTTATTCATATCAAGGTCGGTAGAAAGTGTCTGATAAGGCTTGCTCAGTTGGGTTCACTTGATTGAGTGCCGATCGAGTCTCCCGAGGTTGGGTCGTGACATTGGTGTGGCCATTTTTTATCCTGAGAAGTAGTTTTAGGTGTCCACACCGAGCGTATGCCCTTTAGGCATTCTTACAAATGTGACGTGTAGCCTAAAACTGTGGGATTTTTCACGCATGTTGAGGTCTTACAGTTTGTCATGCCTGTTGAGGTCTTACAGTTTTCCATGCATGTTGAGGTCTTACAGATTGCCATGCCTTTTGAGGTCTTACAGTTTATGGAGAATGGATATGGTTTTGCCGAGGCTGACCGTTAGGGTCTTACAATTTAGATTTTCCAGTGTGGCGATTGGCGACAGTCCCCGAGTCATCAAGTTTGCTTGAAGACAGCTTCTCGTGAGCTCGAAGCTATTTTCTGGGGGCTTGGTGAGCCCGGAGTTCCGACCTTGGGGTCGCGCAAGTTGTCGAATTTCTCATGTTGAGTCTCCGAACATGTCGGACCATTCTAGGCCTGAATACTTCTTTTTGTGGTCTTGGGGCCATATCGCGAGGGATTTGTGCGCCTGGGACCCCGACATGGGTCGCGAGGGTGCCAAATTGATTAAGTCTCCGAGTATCTCGGGACGTATTTTATGCCGAGGTTTTTTCCTGAGGATAAGCCAAAATATTTCTCTTCCAAGTGTTGAATGCTTGAAAATATTCTTTATGCTTGGCGAGAATATAAGTTGTAAATACATGTTGCTTCGTTGCCGTGAGTCTGGTGGATTTCAGGAGGGATGCTCCTAGCTGCTTCGGGGGTTGGCTGTAAGGACAACCTTGTGTGCTTTTCGCGGGCGTTGCCTCATTAAAAACCTTGCCGATAAAAACCCTTCTTCTTTTTGGGATAAAAACTCGATCTAAGGAAAAAAGTGCAATGGGCGCACCTTTATTCAAATGTCTCGAGATCCTTGGACACTACTAGTGTCTCGATCTCTTCAGTAAGGTCGGGTGTGCCTTTCTTGGGATGCCTCGAGGCTTTCGTCACAGTGCCTGCACTAGGGTTAATTTCTATTTTCAAAAATAAAATAAGGGAAACGGTAGTACCTTGAGACGGGATACTTCTGGGTGCTGACTTGCTTTGATCACCCGAGTTCGGGTATGCAATGTGGGTTTTTTGTGTTTTGTCAAACATGCCCGGGGTTGAGCCCCGATTCGCCCATGGGCTTGCTTAGGAGCGGAGGTAAACGGACCGAGATTGCATCGTGTATTGCAAACATTTCTCTCACCACATGCTGCTCTCCATGGATGGTTTTGACTCCATTGTTTGTCGGGAATTTTATCATTTGGTAGAGAGTGGACGGTACTGCTCACATGCAATGTATCCATGGTCGTCCGAACAAGGCATTGTACCACATGTCCCCCTCGATGATGTGGAACTTGGTGTGTTGGGTTACACCAGACACGGTAATGGGTATGATGATCTCTCCTTTAATCGTTTCGCTCGCCATGTTGAACCCATTGAGGACTCGAGTGGTGGGTACGATCCATTCAGCTAAACAGAGCTACTTTATTACCCTTGAATTGATAATATTGGTCGAGTAACCTAGATCCACGAGTACACATTTTATCTAAAAAGAATTTAAAAGGATGGAAATTACCAGAGCGTCGTTGTGGGGATGAGACAAGGCATCTGTATCCTCTTCAATGAAGGTAAGGGTGTCATCGGGGATGTATCCTCGAGTCCGTTTCTCCTTTGTGATAGATATTTTTGTTTTCCTCATCATGGGCTCTTAAGGGGTATCGGCTCCGCCCATAATCATATGGATGATGTGTTGAGGTTCGTTTACTTCATTCTTCTTGGATGCCTCCCTATCTCAAAATTGGTTTATGGCCCGATCGCAGAGGAATTCTCGGAGGTGCCCTTTGTTGAGCAGCCGGGCTACTTCTTCCCGTAGTTGATGGCAATCCTCGGTCCGGTGACCATGTGTGTTGTGGAACTCGCACGTTAAGTTATAATTTCTCTGCGAGTGATCCGACTGTATTGGTCTAGGCCATTTTGCATCTCAGGTTTTGCTGATAGTGAACATGATATCTGATATGTTGACGCTAAAATTGTATTCCGATAAGTGAGGTACGTTGACTGGCCCTATGTATTGGTTAAATCGGGCCCTGTTGTTGATCCCTCGAGGATCTTGTGCTCGATCCATCCTCCTATCATTGCGGGGAAGATTGCGCCTTGGGGCGTTCCTTCTGTCTTCGAGGTACGGCTGATACTGTTCCTTGCTTGGCTTCATCTCTTTTGTCGGGAGTGTGCTTGGGTACACCGAGCCCAATAAGGCCCTCAGCTTGTCATCCTCCACCGTGACCTTTGATTGATATCGATTGTGAACGTCTAACCAGGTTACAGCCGGGTTTCGATCAAATTTTTTTTCAGTTGTTTTGAAGCCATAGAGTTTTGTTCATTCAGGACTTGGGTGAAGGCCTGCACCGCCCAATCGTTGGAGACTGGTGGTACCTCCATTCGTTCCATCTGGAACCGTGACACGAACTCCCGCATCATCTCCTTTTCTCATTTATAGATTATCGGACATCCTCGTTGTTACTTTAATAGCTCCGGCATGTGCTTTTACAAAAGAGTTCGCTAACATGGCGAATGTGTCTATGGAGTTGGGGGCCAGGTTATGGTACCACATCATGTCCCCCTTTGAAAGCATTTCTCTGAACTTTTTCAATAGTACAGATTCAATCTCGTCGCTTTTTATGTCGTTACCTTTTAATGTGCAGGTATACACAGTGACATGTTCATTGGGGTTGGATGTGTCATTGTACTTAGGGAGTTTCGGCATTCTGAACTTCTTCGGGGAATGGCCTTTGGATGACTTTCATTGAATCCAGAACCTTAACGACCGGAGGGGCGCCAGGGATTTGGTCGACCCTAGAGTTGTAAGTCTCAACCCTTTTATCGTTGGTTGCGAACATTTTGTCTCCTGATTCGATCCTTTTGGTGAGGTCCTCGAGTAGTTTTACGATAGCGGGGTCAGCCACCGACTCGTTGTTGCTTGACCTTTTAAGCACCCATTCCGCATGGGGAGCTGTATCTAGCACCACTGTACTAGGGGTTCTTGGGTGGCTCTGCAGCTGAGCGATTGCTAGTTGTTGTGACTGCAATATTTCAAAGATAACATGAAGACTAACTTTCTGTTCTTCCCGGGCCGGGGTCTTTTGCGTTTCCAGTTGGTCGCTGCGTCGTACGCTTCTGTCGGTGTCAGACGTATCGTCCACTTGCTGAGAGTCATGTGAGTCCGCATCCACTGGGATTGGTCTAAGAATGCCGTCAGGATTCTGCGAAGGCACTCCGACAGCCGAAATGGCCACGCCATTTTCCTCGTGGTCTTCGGGGTCATTTTTCTCCACCCTGTTTATCGAGCCGGACATTTTGACCTGCAATTAAAGAGTTTTTGGGCAAGAAAAAGTGTGAAAAATATCGTGCGTTTATGTGATGAAACTTAGCAAGGAAATAATCACTATTATTTTTAGCCATGTGGTGGGCGCCAAACTATTTACTGTGAAAATGGTAACAACAATTAAATTTGATAATGGGACTCTAAAAATACGTGATCTATTCCCGAACTAGTTTGGAAGGGTGGTTAATGCTAAGCATGGAGTAAAACAGTAAAGCTCGAGCTAGACGGGCGATAGACGGACCAGTAAGGGACGTTCCCGGGCTTAGGACAAGCCAGTAGATACCTCGGCGCCAGGCTTCGAGCCTACCACGGGTCTATCAGAGATAGCCTTATCGAGGGTATTCAGGAAAGGGATAACAGATAATATGTGTATACAAGGCTTTATACCGTCAATCTTGAGCTAAATGATGGGGAACAAATGAAGAGAAATAAAATGCTTAAGGTGATCTCAAGATATCACAGGAAAATCGAGATAGTAGCTATCGGTGAATATTACTTGACATCAAAAAGGATAAAGAATAAACGAAGAAAAATAAAACGTTTGGGCGACCTCTAGGTAAGAGAACATTGATCACTTAGAAGAAAGAGAGAGATATTATTGCTTGCTTTTTAGGCCGATGGGAGAGATGATGCTTTACAAGGTGTTGGTGACCCTTCCTTTACAGAAAAAATGGGGCGTCTAAACTTAATATAATAAACAAATACGATAAAAGAACGAGATGTGACAAACTGCATCTCTTTGAAGGAGAGCTGTCGTCGAGCCATTTGGAGAAGTTTCGCGGGCCCCAGTCACATCCCTCGGGAAATATCTTTGCCAATTAGGGCCTTAATCGATGCTTGATCTGGACAAGGCATCGGATAGGTCTCGAGGAGGGAAACGAACCGAGATCCCGTGCCTTCGAAATTTAATCTTCGAAGAACTATGTCAAGAAAAATTGGTCTTCCGATTTCCCCGCATACACTTACGCTTCTGCGGGCATCGCAACCGCAGGTGCGGTTATGACAGTAACAAAAATGCTTCAGCTTCCTAACTCAACTCCAAACTTTACGTCAATCATCCGAAATCACCCCGAGGCTCCCGGGACCTCAACCAAAAGCACATACAAGTCTCATACTACTATCCAAACTTATACCAACCTTCAAAACACCTCAAACAACATCGAATTCAAATAAACACATCATATTCAAGCCTAAGGTGCCAAGAATCTTCCGAATTACGCTTTTGATCAAAAAGTCTATCAAACATCGTCCGAATGACCTGAAATTTTGCACACACATCCCAAATGATACAACGGACCTACTGCAACTTTCGAAATTCCATTCTGGCCCCTCTACAAAAATGTCACCTATCAACCAAAAAATGCCAAAATTCTAATTTCGTCAATTCAAGGCTAAATCTACTACGGACCTCCAAAACAAGTTCCGATCAAAATCCTCAGTCCCAAATTATCTCCCAAAGGTATCCGAACCATCAGAATTCACATCCGAGCCCTTTATCACATAAGTCAATATCCGGTTGACTTTTCCAATTTAAGCTTACTCAAAAGAGACTAAGTGTCTCAAACCTTACCAAAATCATTCCGTATTCACACCGATTAACCCGATACCACATAACACGGATAAACAAAGCATAAAGAAGCATAAATGAGGAAAACAGAGCAGTAACACATGAAATGACCGGCTGGGTCGTTATACTAGTTGGGAAATTCAACGAGGAAACAAGATTATTGAATTAAAATGATAACAAGTGACTTATCTCAAGAACCCCTTGAAATCCCTCACAAAATTTCCTTTGTACGAGTTTGCAAAGTCCAAAATGATAAAAATCACGAAACCCTAGAAATTAATATTCTGCCCAATGCTTTCGCACTTAAAGGCCAAATCTTCGCACCTGTCGAATCGTTTTTGTGATAAAATTTTTGCTTCTGTGGAAGTCACTTAAGTCCACAGTGTTCGTACCTACTCTCAAAGTTCCACATCTGCGTAGGCGCTTCTGCGACCCTTGATCCGCTTCTGTGTAGACCACCCCTCATTCCACTCTCTGTATGTGTGAAGCCTTGCTCGCACTTGTGAGTTCGCAGATGCGACATTTCCCTTGCCCCTGCAACCCATCAACAGCCCAGTCAAACTCACTTCCGCTTTACTCTAACCACACCTGCGACGTCGCACTTGCGGCTAATCACCTCGCAAGTACGATAAGACAAAGAGGAAAAATTTCGAGCAGTGCTTCAAGTCTAAGTTTTATCCGTTAACCATACGAATTCCATCCGAGGCCCTCGTGACCTCAACCAAACATACCACAAAGTCTTAAAACATTATACTAACTCACTTGAAGTATCAAATCGCATCAAACAACCTAAAACCATGAATCACACATCTATTCAAGCCTAATGAACTTCTAACTTTGACATTCGATGCCGAAACCTACCAAATCAACTCCAATTGACCTAAAATTTTTCACACAAGTCATAATTGACACAACAGACCTACTTTGACCTCTAGAACAAAAATTTGAGCCGATAACCACAAAATCAACTCTCGGTCAAATTTCTAAATTTCCAAAACTTTTAATTTTTCCAACTTTTACCATTTCAAGCCTAAATAAACTACAGACCTCCATATCACTATCCGAACAAAATCCTAAGTCCAAAATAACCCAACAAAGCTATCAAAATTGTCAAAACTCTATCATGGAGCCATTTACACATAAGTCAATATCTGATCAACCGTTTCAACTTAAGCTTCTAACCTTGAGACTAAATGTCTCAACTCATTCCGAAACATTCCCAGAACCGAACCGGCTATCCCGACAAATCACATAACAACAACTTTGTATAGTATAAGTAATAAATTGGGGAGTAGGGCTTAAACACTCAAAATGACTGGTCAGGTCGTTACACACTTCCTCTTCAATTGATCAAGAAACATGATGCAAGTGTTGGTCTATCATCATCACCACTCATAAGAAGTCAAACAAAAGCTAATTGATCAATCAACTACAAAGAGTTCAATACTATATGTGTCTGCTAAACCTAATTCCAAGAATCCTCCTATTGTTACGATTGAAATCAAGGAAACTGTATTAAGGGATACGAAGCTATTTGATACTAAATATGATGTTTTGTCCGTCTTGAGGAAAGATCTAAACTCATTCACTAATTTTTGTAAGTATTGTTAATGCACATTCATCTTTACAATATATGTCTTCACTTTTCTGTATATTCTAACCCCGCCTCTAAGTGTTCATTTAATTATTATGTGATGGGCGAGTTCACTTATCTACGAACATTGATCAATGACAATTTCAAAAAGCATTCTGAAGATATTAAAGCCAATCGGAATATATAAAGGGTATATCAATGAAAGAAATATAATGGGAGACACGACAGTGGTATTCAAAGGTCAACCGAGGACAACTTATGTGGCAATCCGGGAACTCAAATTCAACATGATACAAATTTTGGGGAGACTTCTAAGGTTAAATTTCTTTTCATTGTTTAGTATATATGTAGTATAATTATTTATGTTTAGTCAGTGTATTTAATGGATTCATTTTGAGTTATGTATTAATGTATTCATGATTTTTTTTTATTTATATCATTAATCAGCTATTAATATTGTTTAGTTTAATCAAGTATATAGTAACATACATTGGTCCGAATACAGTTATATACATGAGAATACAATGTTACACTTTAGAATAAAGTTACATAATACATGTGAATATAATTAAATACATGTGAATACATTAATATACTTAATTATATATGATGTTTGGCTAAAAATCCATATTTTATTATGTATTTTGCCTTGCAATATGCCTCGATCTTGTAAATTTTAGTGTGAATATTTGTGTATCAAGCTTAATAATGGTATTTATATGTGTAGGAGTCAATTAGAAGTGATTTGAAATGTTTGCATGCATACTGAGGTAAAAATGGAATATGGAGGAAGTATAAGTTTGGTGCCTAGGTTTGCGGTAGGTACCAACAAAATTACCAAGGGTAACAGAGCACAAAAGTTGAAAAAGTTTGGTGCCTAGTTGGTGCCATGCACCAACCATAACACCATGCACTAACCAAAATGCCATTGACAGCAGACCAAAAAGTTTGTTATATAGTTTCGCGCCGAATTCGATTGGGAGTTGGGGATTTCAATCCTACATGTCCCTGTCCCCAACACATATAAAAGGGTTCTAAAACTTTCTTTTTGTGGGGGGGGGGGGGGAAATATTTTTAGGCAAGAACATTGTAAGGCCCCATGAAATCTCTACTCGAAAACTCGGATTCCGTGGTGCCAAGTTAGGATCATGTGTTAACCATTCGTAAATATACTTTAGGCAAGAGCTTGCTCGCCGCGACGCGGACCTTTTTAGATTGAATAATGCATTAAAAACTCAAGAATAAGTTCCCAGAAAAATGCAAGAAATGCGGTCCAGAATGCGATCGCATAATCGAAATGCGGACCGTATATCTGCCGCAGAGTGAGGCAGAATGTTGGTTAAAATTGAAGTCAGTTATGCGGTCGAAATGCGATCGCATAATCAAAATGCAGACCGCATAGTCGTCGCATATTTTCCTTTGAATGTTGCAAGGGACAGTTCTGCGGTGCATTTTGCGACTGCAGAATATGAATGCGGTACCGCAGACTGAGTCAAAATGTTTAGTTTTTGGGGAGCATTTTGCGGTCCATTATGTGGACCGCATGTTAACTCTGTGATCGCATTTGACTCGGGGCTCCATTTTTCTAATTTTTAACCCGACTTCCATATCGATATATCCGGTGTTATAGCTCATTTTAAGCATTCTTCTGAGCATTTCTAGAGAGAGAGAGAGAGGTCTCTTAGAGAGGTAAAGTCTTCCCATCAAATTACTCCATAATATTGGGCTAAATCCTTGAACAAAATCAAGTGAAGACCCCTAGACCTTCATCTCAAGAGGTAATACTTTATCACCCCAACTCTTGTTTGTTTTATTCTCAGATATAAGGGGGTCACTAGTGAGGTCATTCATGGGTACAACAATGGATTCCTTGCATGAATGTTAAACCTTAGAGTAGTGGGAGGTGGTGAATTAAAGAGGGGTGCAAAGTGATATAAATTTCTCTCAAAAAGGGACCTAAGATCATTGCACCTCTAGGGTTTGTCAATATACTTGAACCAAGCTAGAGTCTCAATCTCATCTCTAATTCTCGATTTAATTTGTAATTTTTACTCAATAGATCGAAGTGCTAAGAGTTTCGAAAATTTATAAAAGAGTAAGGAATGCTTTATTGAGGTATGTATGGCTAAAACCCCCTTTTTATTAGAAATTGAGCTCCGTTATCATTACGAAAGTATGGTAAGAGTTAAATTGGCTAGTGTATTGATTGTCATTATGCATTAATTGATTTGCATATATTCTATACATATTCATGAAGGATGTCACTCAAGGTGAATAATGTACCAATCTTGATAATTAGAGAATGATGAAAAGTATAGTTATGTGTTGAATTACTTGGGCTATAAGCCGACATTGAAACAAAGAACTATTCATGCTAGCTATGTGCTCACTTACCTGTAATTTACAACTTGAATTATCCTTGATATATGTGTCTATGATCACAACTTGTAAAATGAATATTGAAAAGGAAAACGATATGATGATGGTGGCCATGAGTGCCTCGAGAATTGTTATGATATGTGTGGGATAAAGATTTGAAGGTGTTAACTAATGAGAATGGAGTAATGCCTCCAATGAGGTGACCTAGCCGATCGGGTCATGATCGGACACCATGCCGCACACATAGTGATAATGTGCTGATATTGGATTCCGGATAAGGGAAATGAAATACTGATTGAGAGTAATGCCTCCAATGAGGTGACCTAGCCGGTCGGGTCATGATCGGACTCCTCTCGAGATGGCGGTAGTAATGAGACAGTGGTGAACACGTGACAGAAGTGCCCTAATCTATGTTGTGGAAATTGTATGAAAGATTATATGAATTGCTTTTTTGATTTGCCCATATTATTTGCTTGTATCTGTTTGATAGTTCTTTCTAGTAAAAATGGTATTTAGTTATACATACCAGGACAATTCAAATGTACTGACGTCCCTTTTGCCAGGGGCGCTACATTCGTATTATGATTGTAGGTGGTTCTATAGCAGGCACTCCAGTCCACCGACAGTAGCACCTCCTCCACTTTCCGTCAGCTGTATTGGTGAGCCCCTTTCCCCTCAGGGCCCTGCGTGGCTTATGCCATTGTTATTCCCGGAGTCTTATTTTTATATTTGTGTAAGGTATAGCCAGAGCCTTGTTGCCGGTATTTTTGTATTATTCTTTAGTTATATTTAGAGGCTCTGTAGACAGGTTGTGGGTAGTGTCGGGTATTGAAAATTAAAAATAGAAATATTGATGTTTGGCAATGATGTATATAACCTGTAATACCCTTAAAGGGGCGAAGTGAAGTTGCTAATGAAAATGGAATGGAAATCATTAAGTATATGTTGATAGAATTTGACTAATGGAGTCTATCCCTTATTTAATTATGAGTTGGGTTGGGTAGTATGTATGAAACCTGCTAGGCTTGCTTAGTCGGGTTTACTTGGTTGAGTGTCGGTCGCACTCCTTGGGTTTTGGGGCGTGACAAACATCATGTGGAACAACTTTTGGAGGAGAAAATCATCAAGTTCTCCATCCCTTCATCTCTTCTTTGTAATCTTTTTATGCAAAATACATGGAAAATTATTACTACGAACATGAGTGGCTAAGCACTTTAGTTTCTAGAGTTGTGATTGACATGATTATTAATATTTACTAATTACATCTTCGTTGATTTTGATTATCATCTTGAGGTTGTTTCTTTAATTTTAATTTTTACTTATGAATTATTGTAGGTACCAATTCACCCTGCTATCTATGCTATGCTTGGGAAAGCCGTGTTTATTTATTTCTGAACCTGTGGCTCGGAGAACAATTCACGGTTAGGATAGGAATACACCTAACAGTCATGCTTAGTGAAATACCGTATTATATTCGTTCATGATAGACTCAATATCATAGGAGTATAGTGTTGACACCCAATTTTATTCTCATATTTTATATGTATTTTATATACTTTCAAAATGCCATCTTGCATTACTGCCCAGTCATAAGCATTTTTTATAATTTTTAAAGCTTCAAAATTGATTTTCTTGCATTTAAATTATTCAAATATTCATTAATTATCCCTTCAAATTATTTCGGGTGATTTAATCATCCACATTTATTATTTTCACCCACGTGCATGTTTTGTAATATTTTAATTTATTTTATATAATAACATTTGTATTTTTATACTATTTGCACATTTTTCAATACTAGCCTATATTTTATAATTAATTGCATTTATTATTTTATTTAATGTCAAAATAAATTTATACTTTCACAACCTTCAGCCATTATTTTATAGTATTTATTGCTTAAATAATCTTTTTTTACTTATTTTGCTATTTTATAAATTTATGTTCTCTTAATTTCTTAATTTTAAAATTTTGGCCCAAAATCATGCAAAAATTCAGACCATAGCTGGCCCAACCATTGGCTCAATGTCTCATAATCCAGACCAAGATTCCGTTCTATGGTTCGACGTATTGAGTAGCTTCATATTGTATAGTATGACTTGCGTGCATGGTCAGATTTGATTTTTTGATTGTTTAGAATTCAGATGAATGATTCTCACTTTAGAAGCTTTAGTTGAAAATGTTGACCGAGGTTTGACTATTGTAGAAAAGACCTCAGAACGGTGTTTTGATGGCTCCATTAGGTTTGCATCGTTATTTTGGACTTAGGCGTATGCCCAGAATCATATTCGAAGATCCGTAGGTTTATTTGTGTTGTTTTGCCAAAGTTTGCAATTTGAAGGCTTTGAATTTTCATACGTTTGACCGTAGGTTTACTTCGTAATTATCATGTTTGGATTTCTATTTCAGGACTTGGAATAATATCATTTTTTCATTTGGAATTATTATGCAAAGTTTAGCGTCATTCCAATTAGCTTTGATAGGAATCAGACACACGATTGTGTATTTAGAAGATCATAGCTTTAATTATTTGAATTGATTTCTCTTGCATTATTTGATGTTACTAAGTCATTTTTTGGTTACATTTGTGCCCAACAGAGGCGAATTGTAAATGCAAAGCTATTTTTGAGAATTGATTGAGGGCATTTGAGGTAAGTATCTTGCCTAACATTGTTGGGAGGGGGGTGACTACCCTGTAGTGATTAGTTTGTTGTACTATTTGAACTACATAAAAGACGTGTACATGGGGTGGTGAGTGTGTAAACGACTTATATGTGAAAATCTGACTGCCCTAGAATCTTAAATTCTTATGTTCATTGAAATGAAATTGTGTTATTATGTTAAATCCCCATTACTTAATTTACCCTTACGTGTCTTATTTGAAGTTGATTGATTCATGTTCTTTCCTTGTTTCCAAATACACTCTTATATGCCTTAATTGAAGTTGTTGCCTCTTTCATTTCCATGTTATCTCTTTTATAATTGCATAAACTTAATTGAAGTTATTATTATCCTTTCAATTGCCGACTTATCCTTATTTAAAATTATTGTTACATGTTATCTCTCACATCATTGACTTGTACCTAATTGAAATTATTGATACATGTTATCTCTCTTATACTCGAGTTATACTTATTTGGAATCGTTTTTATATGTTATCCCTTCAATTATTGAGTTACTCTTATTGGATATCGTTGTTACACATTATCTCTCTCATTGTTAAGCCATTCTTGTTTGAACCATTATTATTTGTTATTTCTTTAATTGTGATATCGTTCTTCCGTTTCTTTGTGATTTGAAATTCTTGTGTTTATTTACTTGTCGAACTCTTGTGGTATTGTTGTTGTTATTAATGTACTCGGTGTTGATGACTCGAGCGCTATGTGTGGTATTGGTATTTGAATTGTTTTGAGGAAATATTGTAGAATATGGGCACATGTGGTGTGAGTTGTTATATTGTGTTATTATATTTTTGGCACACGTGATATTGTTAAAAGGATTGTCGGGGTGTTCACATGCGATTTGTCTATGCTATTATTATCATTGATATTTGCACATGCGGTGTGACAAGGTGGGATATATATATATATATGTTGGTTTGAGCATGTGGAGAGACATGGAGGTAATATAATTATGCGCGTGTGGCGAGTCAAGAACGGCATATAGCTTATTGTTGCGCACATGAGACAAGGGGGGTTATGTCAGGGATGATTTGTGATGACCTGGGGTATCTGTAATTGACGATATTTGTGTAGTGGTGTGCGGGCACCTTGCGTGAATTATGCATTTTACGTTTCATTGTGTTGTTTCCTATGTGTCATTTGTTCTCTTTGCTCTTACATGTTGATTTGAGTTGTGATAGAACACTTGCACAAGTATACACGTAATTAATCACTCATATTGGCTTTAGAAGATAAATCATGAAGTTTATTGATCATTTACATGGATTATCATTTACTTGCCTTCTGTGTGAGAATTGTAATATTGTCACGTGAGTTGTCCGTCCGGTTATGAGATATTGTCACTCCCTTAGCATGCGAGTTGTTCGTGCAAATATGAGGTATTAATAATATTGGCATATGAGTTGTCCATGTGGTTATGAAATATTGTCACTCCCTTAACACTTATGTTGTTCATGCAAATATGAGCTATTAATGGTATTGACATGTGATTTGTCCATGCAACACGTGAGTTGTCTGTGCGATTGTGAATTGTAATATGACACAAGATGCCAAGTGATTAGGGTTCGTGAAATCGGGACCCATGAATTGAAATTATGAGGTGTGGTACCTTGGGGAAATCCTTAAATAGATCTTTTATGAAAGTGGTTGTTTTCACTTCTTTTGTACATACACCCGCGGAAGGTTATACTAAAGGAGTTTTTCCAATTAAAGGATAATCGAAACAGGATTTATTTATAAAAAAGATTCAGAGTCACCACTTGAGAGATTTATGGTGTCCCAATTCACCGGTTTAAATCCCGAAGCGAGGAAAGGGTTGACTCTGTATTACAGTCCGCGAACCAAAAATCCGGATAAGAAATTCTATTAACCCGGGAGAAGGTGTTAGGCATTTCCGAGTTCCGTGGTTCTAGCACGGTCGCTTAACTGTTATTATTGGACTAATTATCTGATTTTAAAACACTTTTGAACCTATATGCATTTTTAACTTTTAAACTGATTTTATTCATTTTTTGGAATATTTCAACGTTATACAAAACACGTGTTTGGATCACGCCACATGAAATTCACCCGCAATCCGCGACATCTTTTATTTAACATTATTAGGAAATTAGAGATGGGTTACATGAAATGCACCCCCGGACTCCTTTAATCTAAAGACGTAGTTCAGTTGATGAATTGCAACCCAATTATTATACTGTGACAAAATCATGTTCAGCTATAACCAATTCAAGTAGCATGCAAGCAGATAACTACATAAACAACTTTCAAAACCATAGTCACCAATTAAACAAGTCACTGAATCAAATCACCAAACCAACAATTAATATAAAACTTGCATAAAACAAATAGAGGACGAAAGAGTTGGACCTCAATATAGCCAGACAATTGATTGTTTAACTACTTTGAACTCGAGATGTAACGATCAGCGGACGGGAACCCAAATCATCACCAAAATCTAAAATCGGCAACGAACTCAAATCAACCTCGACTAAGCTCCGTTCCCATACTCGAATAACCCAAAAGCAGAACCAAATGATGAAACAGAAACATCTTCGTCAACACATTCAACTTTCAAACGGAACACCGAATCAAATATTTCAAACCAACTCCATCGTTGAAATCAAATTTAACAGAAGGAACCAAATATGCTTTTTGGATTTTTTTATGGTAAAATCTCATAGTACTAGTTGTTATATTTAAACTAGGAACTAAACAAGAAATTGAAAGTTCAGAATCAGACAATTAACCAAAACGAAACAGAACGTTTCCTTCTTCTTCTTCAAATTTAAAAATGATTTTCTTCTTCAAATTTAAACTTGCTTCAACATCTAGTGATCCACTTTCCACAGCTTGAATTTGATCGGGAAAAGGACAACAGTAAGAAACATGAACCGGAGCCAATATATGGCAACAATAAAATGGGACGATGACATCAACCACACCTCAAATATCGATGATCGGATTACTTTGAATGTTCAAGCAACCATACATATATAAGGCATCAAACCAAAATCCAGTTAAGAAAATAGAAACAAGTCAAACCCGGAATCGCGAAACTCGATTCGTACGACCTCGATCGGCGATAAAATTTAAGACCAAACACGACCTCAGCTATCATCCATTACAGAATAGAACTCAGAGGACAACACCTCCAATTTTGAGACAAAAATCAAAAAAAAAAGTTGAAGGAAGAAAACAGAATATTTTCTTCTTGCTTTGTTTCTGTTCCCTTCTCTGTTTTATGTGTGTGCGACTGACATTTTGAGGAGAAAAGAAGGATAGTTTCTGGCGGGCTGTTGTGGTCGTTTGGGTTATGCTCCAGCGAGTTTGCCATTGGTGGGGAGAGGAGGAGTCAAGGGGTTGTTTGGGTGGGGGAATCGGAGAAGACGA